>VOQJ01032129.1:81303-95447 GCA_015052665.1 Apistogramma diplotaenia
TTTACTTTTTGCTTTGTGTTGCAGAGCACATTTGCAGTTTCCAGCATCACCTCTGTTCCACCACCTATTAGTAAATAATGCAAAGACAACAAAAGAGTTTGAGCACTTGATGCTGCTTTTATTTCCTCATGTGCTTTATAATACAATAATAACTTGAGGGTCTTTTAAAAATTCCCCAATTCATTCAGCATAGCCGCCTGCACTCACCCATACATTAAACATTGTTTCTAATGCATATTACAGAATTAGGTTGTAAAACCTTGTATATTACTTTTTTTGCACTGACAACATCCAGAGCTTTTTTTTTTTTGCACATCACAATTTTTTTGCATGCTCATTTATCCAAATACGTTGCATAAAATAAAGGTTTGCACTGTCAGAGTTGTTAAAATTAACCAAAAAACAAACAAGTTTAATTTGACTCGTGCTTAAACCAGAAACATTGAATACTGAGCATTTTTCAACATTTTAATGTAGGCTACCCTTAAAGACTAAACAGTTAAGAAAATACTGCATGTTTGCCAGAGCACCAGTAGCATAAATCCAGATAAAAGTGATTATTTATGGGACAAACGGACATATCTGTGCCACAGAGGAACCTGAAGTGGGCGCTTCAGGGGCACAATATAAAAATCGGAGTTTAAAAAATGCAGAACATTAAAATGGACTGTTGTTAATTGTATTATTGGCGTCTGTTTTGCAATCTTGATTCTTGAACTGCACTAGTAAAAAGGACTGCTGATGAATAAAATACAAAAACTTAAAAATGCAGGAAACCTTCACCCCCACGCAGGAGACACGGGCAGCTAATGACAACCACAGCTCAAGGCCATCATGTCGTCATACTGCTTCAAAACCACGTTCTCCTCATCGTCAAAGTACAGCAGACTCATGGACTGGAGCTTGTCGGGCACGCAGCAGGGCGCTTCCACGTCATCGCTAGCGACCTTGAGCGCGTGCATGATAGAACGCACCGTGGCGTGGTTCGTCGCTCTGACGCCCACCCCCAGCGGGAAGGGGCAGGAGCCCGTGCAGTGGTAGGCGTTGTACCCGCGGGGGGAGATGATCCAGCCCGACCAGCCGATCTCTTCGAAGTCCACGAACAGGGAAATGCGCTGGCAGCGCTGGTCCACGGGCGCGAGCCCGGGAGATGCGCGCGGCTTCCTGCTGCGGTGGTTGTGGTGCTCGGGGGCAGCAGGTTCGGCTTGGGTTTGTCCTGTGATGACAGCAGGTTAGGAAATCATAGCAATCGATCTAATTTGAGGATGTAAAATGCATTAAAACACACAACTTTTAAAAGCCGCCTCGCAAAACTCAAAAGTCTTAAAGTTGCATTAAGGAATCGATTAAAAGGGGAAAAACAAGAAATAGACAAAACTCCTCCTGCAGCACTCTGTTTCAGCACAGACTGCACTGCTTGGTTAGCAGGGTGCAGCCTTAAACTGCAGTGAACAGCACCTGCTTGTTAGGATAATACTGAAATTAACTCATGCACTTTGCTATTGAAGAATAACATCTGAAAAGGTGAGCAGTCAGCCTCCTGGCTTAGATTTCTTTCAAACCAAGCTTAAAAACAGAGCCCAGAGGAGGTGCTGAGTCCAGTTCCCTCTCAGACTACCTGACACGCAATAATGTTGAGAAGCTCTTACTGATTTATTGTCTTAAAAAAAATGGCAAAACCATGTTGTCCATCACACCACTGATTGCTACAAAACTGGAAAATGCCCACACCGAGCCCACCGACTCACCGAAGTACGACTGGTTTGACGCTCCCATCCGCCTGTCGTTGGAGAATATGACCAGGTAGGTGCTCGTATCCATCAGCTCCAAATCCATCCAGGTAGGAAATGCAGTCACCACCAGGATGCCGTTGTTCTCCTGACTGCTCTGGATCCACTTGGATACCTGACATTTAAAGCGTAACCAGACCAGTTAAATGGATGAATTTTCTCTTTATTTGTAGTTGATCAGCTGTGTTTGGTAATAATAACGATAGATAAAAATCTCTAAAGAATGTTTTCCTATAACCGGCCTCCAACATTTCCTTTCAGACAGATCAAATGAGTTTTGTTACCATTTGAGTGACATTGAAGACCTCCCATCCCTGAGTATAGAGCGGAACCAGCCTGGAGGTGATGAGGTTTCCTCGCCATGGCTTCACGCGGTTGTCCAGCACCTCGTAAAGATCCACCTGGGCAGCAAAAACCACTGCGGTTTGTTCACTAAACAAAAAAAACCTCCAAACGATTCTGAAATGGTGCTGAAACACTATCACGCAGCACCAAATACGCACCAGGCGGCTTTTTGTTTCCGTTAAAATTTAAGTTAAAAAATTAAATGCTTATTAATGCGAAAACGACACGTTTACCTTGTAGAAATGAGGCACGTGCAACTTTCCGAGGTAAAACTTCATTTTCTTTCGGAACCAGCGGAACTGCGCTTTGATCATTCTCTCTTCTCTCCCCACAGATGACAAGTTGAAGAAGTGAAAACTCTCTCCAACCTGACCTGCAGATGGCAAATACAGCACAAACCTACTCAGAGAACCGACAAAGCCGCACTCTTGTTACACACAGCCGTGCGTTATTGCATCTTTATCCTCATTTGTTTGCGCGCCCCAAATGCCAGCTCATGAACAACCGGAGCTCACGCGTAAAAGTCAGTCTGGGCAGTCGCTTCTCACCTTTGTCGTTCAAACTCCGCACCGTGTTTCCTTCCAGAAGGTCCGTCTGTCTTTTCGGGGTCCCATCGGCGACTGACACCGCGTTAAAAAGATCCAGCATAAACTGAGGAGCCTTCTTCTGAGGAGCCACCGCCGGTCGGGGTACATCCTTAAGATGGAACAGAGCGTCCAGCTTCTGCCTGGCCGTTACCGTCGCATCCAGAACGTCCTGCAACCCCGCCCCGTGCGGCGGGAGGACGTGCGGGGTTACGCATCTGAGCAGGAGCGCGAGGCCGAGGCAGAGGCGCGGAGCTCCTGCTGTCATCTCCAGAGTGGACTGAGCGCTACACCTGTGGAAGGGTTGGTGATAAACGACAGGGTGCCCCATAAGGAAGAGATGATTGGGCCGTGATTGATGACAAAAACAAAATACACAAAAGGATGCTTGGAAACGACCAGAGAGCCAATAATGAGAACCCTAATGTCCAGCAGTACCTTGAACGCCGCGTGGTTCATTTCACAAAAGTAAGTTTCTGCTACAGAACATTTTATTGAAGAGAAATACCCGCCTTTGTTATTACACTATGACCTGCGGTGCCATCGTTTTATTCGCGGGAGCCAAATAAAGTTACCCCATCGTGACGTCACCTTTGCACCTCATGTGTTATCAGTGTGAGGCCAGTTGCTAGAGAGCAAACGAACCGCCGAGCCGTGACGCAAATGAGGCGCGTTTTCAAAAGCTGCCCGTTAACGCGCACGTTTTCGCGCAAGGCCCACGTCTCCTCGTGTTTGGACAGTGACTCAGAGTTAACACCGAAATCAGCGTGACGCGTTTATTCCTCAATTAGGGCAATTATTAGCTCAGTGTGAAAGCGGCCTCCAGGGCTGCACTTTGTGCCCAAACAGCATTACACACCTTGTCTGTATCTTGGCCTGAAGCTGTGACTCTTGAAGTTTCGACTGTCTGGCAGCTCTGTGGTGATGAGGAGAAGACCTCATTAGTTCTTACCTGTTATGTGTAACGGCCCACAAAACCTCCCACATTTCTTGTAGAGCTAAAAACACTGAGAAAGACTTGTTGTTCTCCTGCGTTGACAGGTGTACTTTGTTACCTGTGGACAAAACCAGCTGCACCCCAGTCACCAGTCTTCCTAAGCTAAATTAAACGAACCAGCTGGTGGCTGATTGGCATCTGTCATAAATGAATGGAAGTTTTCCATGCCCCCCTCCTTCATCTTATTTGGGGTTTTTGACAGTTGGCTAATAAGCTCACTGCCACCTATTGGGCTGGAGTGTGGCTCAGACGAAATCAAACCCGGAGTCTTTGTTGAACCTGTTTTCAGGACTGTTTTAGTTGGTCATGAATGGAGACAGAATAGTACCACGTGATTTTGATATAAAAAAGGACACTGAAACAGAAAAACATGGAAACGCTGTCCTTTATTATTATTATCATTATTATTATTTATTTAGTGGTTTTTTTTTTAGTTGTTCAATAATAACTTTTAAAAATAACACTAATAAAACCTGCAAAGTTAAAAAAAAGTCATAGCTTTACATAAAAAAATAGCTTACACTAAATATATTTTCTATTTTATGGACAGTTTTTTTCAAGTTTTATGCTCTGTGACGCTCCTTTGGCATGTGTGGGAGGGGCTGAGAACGGATGGGAGGGGCCGAATGGTATGGGAGTGGCTAGGGGCGGGGCTTCGTGTGTGATTCGTATCCTGCAAACGCTACAAGCTGCTTGTCGTACTTAATAGACGTTTTGATTCCTAAACAGCCTGTCCGGGTTTTCTTTGTCTTTCTTTTCCCTTTGTTGTTATTAGAATAGAATAGAATAGAACTTTAATGATCCCACGACGGGGAAATTAGAGAAGTTCACTCTTAACTAGCTGCTTAATTAGCTGCTCACACGTTTGCCAGCGAACTGCACGAGCAGGAGGAAATGTTAGCTGAGTTAGCTAGCTCAGGGTCAGAGGCCAGCGGTACTGCTGCGGCTGCGCAGAGCTTCACCAAGGTGCTGACACAAGGAGGTTTGCTAAGAGGACAGATCCACTACACATCAAGGTGAGCCATAACTTTAAATATGAAGCACATGTGACCTTGTTTGTCTCAGTGACAGCTTATAGAGCCGAGTCACTGAGGTTTGTGGAGGTTCTTTCATCCTGTGAATTCAACTCGGTCCTCATTAGAGATTTGTATTAAATAAAAAATGCCATTAAATGGCTTCATAAACAAAACTCACATTTTTATTATATTTTATATGACATAAAATATCTTTCATGTAAACTGAAAGATGTACACAGATAATGGTGCTGTAATGGAAGAAGGTGGCCAAGTCCAATCCATGGAGGCCCCACATCCCAATTGCACTGCCTGGCTAAAAAAACAGGGCACACACACTGTGGTGGCCAGTCCATGTGTGAAAATGATGTCTCACGCACCCAGAACCACTCTTTCACAATTGGAGCCCGATGAATCCTGGCATTGTTATCTTGGAATATACCATCAGGGAAGTTCTTAACCCAATTTTAGTAGGTTCTGCAATTTCCTCAGATCTTTTCTCTGCTTGATGCAGGCATTTAAAAAAGTTGTAATTAAAACATTTTTTTTAAAATAAAAAAAATTGTAATAAAAAAAATTTTTTTTAATTAAATTTTATTTTTTTAATAAAAGATCGGATTTGTATCGGTATCGGCCGATACCCAAATGTAAGTATCGTATCGGTTACTTGTTCAAGTCCAAGATTCTATTTGTAGTTTTATAGGCATTTTTCTTTTTCAGGTTCCATAAGAATTCACTCCCAAACAATCAGATGCTTCGCTAGAGCAATCACTTGGCAACAGTGGGAAGGAAAAACTCCCTTTTAACCGGAAGAAACCTGTGGCAGAACCAGGCTCAGGAAGGGACGGCCATCTGCTATGACCGGGTGGACGGGTGAGTGGAAAGTTAAGATATATTTATAAAAAAGCCAAAATGGTATCACATCAGGGTCTGTTCAGGGTCTGGAACTGACCATTATCTATTCATTGTTGGTAAAAATTAAGGAGAATCAGGATATATTTACTGTCACTGAGAAAACAAGGGGGGGGGGGTCCAGCGATTGTCCATTTGGAAAGATGTTTGTCTATTAATGCCACTGATTGTTCATCAGGATGGATAGGTTGGCTAAGGATTGGGGTCCATTGAAGTACTGATAGCCTTTTTTTGGAGACAACTGCTGTAAATGGTACTGGGAGTGGGGCTGGGGGGTGGTAGTGATGTTCTAATGCCTGCTTCACCACTCGCTGCAGGTCTCTCCTGTCCTGTGCAGACTGTGCAGCAGTAGGTCAGGAGGCTTTCATGGTGGCTCTGTAAAAGTTCACCAGCAAGCGTTGAGGGAGGTGGGAGTGCTTCAGCTTCCTGAGGAAGTAGCGTCTCTGTTGTGCCTCCCCCACGTGGTGTCGAGTGTTGAAAGCTCAGGTGAGGTCAGCAGAAATGTGCCCGAGATAAATATCAGCCTCTTCTGTTTCTCATGTGTAATCTGCTTGATGCAGTGTTTCCAGTTCAACACCAGATGGTGCTATTGCCTAAAACATGGCAAACCAGGCTCCTTGTTTTCATTAGGTCATCAAACACAGCTGCACAGATACCATGCAATCTTTTTTAAGTTTAGACATGGTTTTATAAGAACACCATATTATATATTTTTATTTAAACTTCATAAAACCATTTCTGTGGTTTCATATTTTGTTTTTTCAGACCCAATGCAATTTTTAAATTGCATTGGATCAACAAACTAATGCAATTGGATGATTTTTTTAAATTTCCCTTAGAATTGATGCACAACATTGTGGTGTGCAATCACTCAGGTTTCTTAGATGGACATTGTGGCTGTTGCATTAGCTTTTATGTGCTGTTGTGTACTCTTTCACCCACAGCCGCCTGGCTCCACATCTGACAAGTGTGTCCATGTGTTAATGGCTTCACCTTGTGTTAAATACCTCTACCGAGGCAATTAGAGACACATGGTAGGCATTTGCTCCCAGTGCTGCAGCAACTCTGTTTGACTGACTAATGAAGAGGAATACAGTCACAGTGCAAGTGGAAACACATGACAAGGGTGTCGAACTCTGATACAATTGTGTTTTTTTTAAAAATACATATTGCCTGTGACCGCAAACAAAGAGGGTTCGCTGTCCTGTACAGGGTGTTCATTCTCTCCATGCTGAAATGAGACCACAGTAACCAATGTAGGCATTTATATGTGACCTGTCATGGTGTAAATGCAGAAAGAAAGAAAAACAGATATAGCAATATTTCACATATGACAGTGATCATCATCAGAGCTGGTAGAGCTTTAATCTGATCCCTACTGAGTAATCAGTGTGGCAGCCAGAGTGCCCTTAGAGAGCTTTTACATAAATGTATTTCACAAATGTGGCTATGTTCTCAGCATTACTAAATAGTTGTTTGCAAGCCTACAGCAGCTAAAAATTATAACGTACTCACTTTTAAAGTCTTACTTTAGCGTTGAAAGTTTCGAATCACCAATTAACCCAACATGCATTGCTTTGGGAGGAAGCCAGAGAGCCCAGAGGAAATTTAGGTGGGTACATCCAAACTCCGCATAGACAGGCAGTGGTGCGGACTTGAACCGGGGACCCTTTTTGGCGTGAGGCAACATGAGCTCGTCGAGTTTTTTAATTAAGAACTTTTCAAAATAAACACTGCAGGGGCGCCAGGGTGGCTCAGGGTGTGAGCAGGCGGCCGTGTATGCCGTGTGGCAGTGCGGGCGTCGCAGGTTCGAGTCCCAACCTTTTAAGAAGCTAATAACAAAGACTCATCTCATCCTTGAAGTTCAAATCAAAAAGTATTATATATTGTTGTCAAAGAAGCTTCAAGATTAAACAGAAGTACTGAACAGCTAGAATTGGTTTGTGTATTTTAACATGTCTGTTAATTTAAAGTTCAACAAGATAAAATTTCAGGTGTCTTCACACATCTGTTAACCCACGAAGCGTTTAGGCAGTTAAATACTGAGAGTGGACAGATACTAAACAAGAAAGCTGAAATTAACCAAAGCAACCATGTAAATATTGTTTGCCTCACCAAGTGTGTGTCTTTCTGTGCCTCATGTTAAGCTTGGAATGAAATACTTTCACTTCAGATGACCTTTCAGGTGAAGCGCTACATGACAATCTAACAAGTCGTCTCGCATACAAATCAAACCTGTTCTGACTGGCATGTAGCTTGTAGTTTCACTGCTGTACACGCCTTTTTTAATTTTTGTGTTGAGTAATTGTCAGGCTTGATGGATCACAGTGGCATTTCTTTAATATTACATTTCGCTGCCATTGTCCCCTGTTGTTCCTGGTTGATCAGCTTTTGTTTTCATAGTTTGCATATTTGTGGGCGTGTTGAGCGATGTCTCTGTGCAGAGGTGGGTTTTCCCTGGTGGCTTCACATTTTTATGATATTCATCTGTTTCTCATGGGCACAGAAGACGTGGATTTATAAGCTGGTGTCACTGCATCAGCCAGGTACTCGTGTTGGCTTCTGTTGGTGACTTTTTGGGTTTTTTTTCATGGTGCAGAGGCCTGGGAGCTTGAGGGTCCTGTGAAGTATCTTAGTGGGAGAGTGGCTCCGGCAGATTCCAGGATAGAGATCTCGTATGTTGTTCCTGGATTCTGCTGGATCCACTTTCCCACCTTCGGGGTCACTGCCCAAGTATTCCAGTTACCACGGGACCTCTGTTACCTTCACCTTCCACATCCTCTCTAGTGCTTCTCTCAGCCTTTGGTATTTATCGAGCGTGTGGAGGTGAACTGGTGGTAATCAGAAATGACTGTTTCAGCATTTCTATGTTAAACAAATTGATCATATCGTTGTTTCCAGAATGCTGCAGGGCATCCTCGGTGGATATATTGATCATACGAACAGCATACTGCTCATTCATTCTGCTTGTTCTTGTCTCTTTAAGGCCAGTGTGGTTGTAATGCTTTCTCCTAAATCTCCCCTCCATAAAACCATCCAAATGCAGTTTAATGACATTTTACAGTAATGGGAGCTTAAAACGAGGGGTTTAATAACACACACACACACACACACACACTAAAAACAGCTAACGAGAGAAACGACCCACATCGACAGGGAATGACAGTAAAGGCTAGCTAAGGCTGTGGTAATCCTCCATCACCATACCTGAGACAGGAGCATTAGAGTAATACTCACCGGAGCCATTAGGATGACTCGAGGATATGTTTGAGGACTTCCTGCTTCAGCTTACTAGAAATGAAGAATTGGCTTGCCTTTTAATAAATCATCTTCATGATGGGAAAATGCCCCAAAGTCCTCATGACATGCAGTTTGATGTGCATGCTCATTATATGTGGACATGACTGCATACAGTATGCATACTTTGATAAAATAGGGAAAATGCAATGTTTTATACTGTCACTGTAGAAACGTGGTTAACAGCAGGCTATATGATGATGGAGGATTGCTGGTCCATACCATTTTTTAATGCCAGGGGGTGATAAACCTTTCACTTGTGTGAAAGATAAAGTAGAAGGAAAAAGGCACCTTGGCTCACTGAAAAGCTAACAAAGCTCACTACACATAAAACACACAAAAGAGTGCTGCGGCCCCCTTAAAAACCAGAAGATCCCACGAGCCCCCTGGAGGAGGTAGATGTATCATTGACAAGGTTTCCATCTGAGTGACACCTTCTTTCGACAGATGAAGCCAAAATGAACTTGTACGAGTTTATCGATGATGTGACTGCCGATGGAGTGAAGTGTGCAGGGCTGTACTCGCTGCTCACACTCAGCCAAACCGTGCAAAACAGCACTTTACGGTGCAAATGCGTAATGAGCCAAAGCATGCTGCAAATGCAGCCTGAGAGTTTCTCAAGGTGAGGAAATGGGAGGTTCTTCAGTGGCCGAGTCAGTCACCTGATTTCAGCCCAACAGGATGCTTTTCAGTTACTGAATAATGAAACTGAAGGCAGAGATGCACAAACAGGCAGCAGTTCTAGATTGTATCCAAATATTAAAAACAATCCTCATATTTAAAATATTAGTCTGCCCTTCAGTCACATCATTATGTCCATCATGTTGGTGCACTTCCTGAAATGTCTTGACTGTAATCTTACTTCACAGTCTTTAGCTTTAGGCTGCTAATCCAATATCTGAATCCAATCTTTCATCTCACTCACATTACAGCTTTAATTTGGAGAAACAGAAAACATTCAGTCTTGGCTCGAACTGCAGAGGCAGCGCTTGGCTCTTGTACAGTACGAGGCTGAGGACCGGTTATATTTTCTTGTTTTTTCTTCCTCCTACACCCCATTTCCCTCTCATTCGCCGCGGCGACCTCACCTTTCTGTCATTAAGCCAGCCAGACGCTACTTCATCTGGTAAATCGTGGGGGTTTAGATGTTATTCCTAATCGCTGAAACATACTCGTTTCCCTCTTTGCTCCGTGTTCATCCTGAAGTTGCAGTAGAAAGTGCTTTATAACATCCACCTGCTCCTAATTATGCTGCTTGTTATCATGCTCGGCCACCTGCATGGTTTTTATGTGTGTGTGTGTGAGAGAAATAGATTTATATTTGATTGCACAAGTGCGTCTGCCCCTGTGTGTTAAAGGGATAGATCTTTGTTTTTTATTTAGTCTACAATGTTGGTTGCTAATCGCTTACTGTTTTTCTGCACTGGAAGTTTCCCTCATGGTCAAACAGCACAGGCGGGACCAAACAGGCACGTGTTACATTCTCCTCCCTCTTCCATTTCCATGAGTAGCTTCAAGGCACTTCCACATTTTATAAGATTATCTTCAAAATATACACCGTATAGCCAAAAATATTCTTTCATCCTTCCAAATCATTGAATTCAGGTGTTACAGTCACTTCTATGGCCACAGGTGTATAATCCAAGCACCTAAGCATGCAGACTGCTTGTGAAAGAATGGGTCGCTCTCAGGAGCTCAGTGATTGGATGATACCTGTGCAACAAGTTCAGTCATGAAATTTCTAACTCTAGATGATGGGAACAAATATAAAAAGGTGCAGGAACAAAAACGCATCGGTGAGCTGAATGAAATGTCTGCATACCTGATAGCTCCTGGGACAGAATTTAATCCTAAATGAACCTCAAAGCCGTAACGTTTCAGCCACGAATGCTGTTCTTCAGACTTCAGCAAAAAGAGCAACTCAGCCACAAAGTGTTGGGCCAGGAAACATCACAGAGGGGAGTCAGTGGATGCTGAGATGCATAGTGCACATGCAACAGAGCTCCAAACCTTATGTGGCCTTCAGATCAGCTCAAGAACAGTGTGCAGAGAGCTTCATGAATGGTACTTCCATGTCTGAGCAGCTGCATCCGAGCCTTACATCACCAAATGCAGTGCAAAGTGTTGGCTGCAGTGGTGTAAAGTACGCCACCACTGGACTCTGCAGCAGTGGAGACGTGTTCTCTGGAGTGATGAATCACATCTGGGTTTGTCCGTTTCTAGGAGAACAATACTTTGGTGGTGGTTTTCAGGCTTTGGGTTCGGCCTATTAGTTCCAGTGAAAGAAACTTTCAATGCTTCAGCATAAGACAATTTCATGCTCCCAGCAGTTTGGGGATGGCCCCTTCCTGTTCCAAATAAGTAGGTCCATAAAGACATGGATGAGCGAGTTTGGTGTGGAAGAACTTGACTGGCCTGCACAGAGTCCTGAACTCAACCTCATGGAACACCTTTGGGATGAATTAGAGCGGGGACTGTGAACCAGGCCTTCTTGTCCAAAAGGAGTTGTCAGAAAATTCCCATTAACACTCCTGAACCTTGTGAAAAGCTGTTAGAGCTGCAAAGCGTGGGCCAACATCACGTTAAACCCTCTGGATTAAGATATGCATATTATCATATACGTGTCAAGGCAGACAAGTGAATTTTTCTGGCAATACAGTGTTTGTGCCGAATGCTAGGTGAACCACGACTCTTCCATTTTTAGACTGCAGCTGTCAGTAGTTTTGTTCTGCCTTTAGTCCCGGTTAGCTCGACATAGCAGCCCACGAGCCAGTTCCAGACTGGCTGTAGGTTCTGATTAATGGTGCTGGATCTTCAGAGCACAGCTGCACCTGCAAGTGTCCTCACTGCAGTATGAACCAGGTCAAAAAGATTAACAGCACTGATCACAGTGAAGAGCAAAACAAAGATGAACCATGAACGAGCCTCCTGGCACCAGAACATTGGCAGCGGATTCTCTGGATCCTCCTGTTTTCTGGCGCATCTTTGGTTTTGACCTTTTCAGGAGAAGTTGGTCAGCTGACCTGAGCGAGCGAGTCGGGTCATGTAGCTCAGAGAGATATAAAGGTGCAGAGTCACGCAAACATTTAAAAACAAGTAAAAATGTACTGGCAGCCAGTGCAGATGTAATATGTTCACTCTTTTTGACTCTGGTTAGTAACCGAGCAGTAAACTACTAGTAACTAGTAAACTAAAACAGAACAGAACAGTGCTTAGATTAGTTAATAATAGTAACAATAATAATGTGCCACATCTGTGAAGCGTAGAGACAGTTTGGGACAACATGTTCTCGGCTTCTTCTGCTGCTCCCAGAAACGAGTGCAGCTTTGAATGTGAATCGGGCGATTACTCTCTGCAAGGGAGAAGCGGCAGCATTACAGACGTTACACGTAATTCAGAGAAATGCAAGAATGAATGTGTTGACGGGACAGTTAACAGGAGGGGGATATCTGCACTCCTCTCTCGCTCTTTCTCATTGAGGGCCAACGTCTTGTGGCTCCAGCACCTCGGCTGATGGAGATTAAGGTAGACTGGCCAAATAGACTGAAGTAGCCCAGTTGTTGTAGCTATGGCTCCGGTGGCTCCAGGGAGCCAAGCGCATGGAGTAATGTAATTCAAAGGGTAATGTTTGTTTGTTAATGCCATATGTGCTGTTCTGTGTGTGTGTGTGCTCGGCTGTTATAGCCAATGTATATATATCTGCATGTGTGTGTGTGGGCGTGCATGCACGCGTGTGTTTGTCTCAGGTTTCCAGATGAAGCGAGGGTTTATGTTATTTAAATTGGCTCATACATCATGCTACCAGCCCATTATTACTGAGGTCTGCTATCTGAACCACACATCTCCTGCTCCCTTTTTGTGTTCTTTATTTGCATAAACTGGTCACTGGTTTGAAAAATGCTGATCACAAATGGTGCGAGGAGAAACTGGACCTATGCCTATCTGCTTCAATTTGTTCTTTCCATTTTCTTTACCGCACTGCAGCGAAGTCTGAGACTCTAGTCGGGGGAAAAACACGGGGTGGAAAAAAAAGCTACTCTTTCAGTGGTCTTAGTGCTGCAGCCCAAAGCCTCCCTCACAGAAACCTCACGCTGGGATATATTGTGGATTATAAAACCTATAGTAGAGATTAGCATCAAGTCCAGTCACGACTGTAGAGGCGGTTTTGTATAGCATGCTCATGGAGGTCCACTAGAGTGGTGGCCGAATTTGACACTTTATAGCAAACTAAGTACAGACGTAATTAATTATATCAGTGAATGATCGCTGCGTTCTGTTTGTGTCCATTATAATCCATTCAAGCTCACTGCCATGGAAACGGTTGAATGGAATGCAGTTATTGTTATTAAGTCTATTATTATTATTATAACATGCAGCACTGCCACTTTTCCCTAAATCTATATTCACATTAATATGTAAAGCTGTGATAAACTGAGTAAACCAATGGCCTGTTACAAATATGCAACGGATATATTAGGATATCTGTAAGCTGCAACCTCCAGAGGTGCAAAAAGAAGCCAGCATGAAGGTGTGGCACACTGCAGTTCCCTGAATAGCCACTCGAGGCTTCACAAGCAAGTCGAGCTCCATAGACTTCACATTAAAACACCAAAATCAATAGAAATAAATGTTTCTAGGTATTGCTAACTATGTTTCATATTTGTAACAGCTGTTTCACTGATGAATTGTTATCAGTAATAAGTTTACATTTCATCAAAGCTTATACTTATAATAATTAGGAGCTTGGCTACTTTTGAGGGACAAGGCAATGCTGTTTAGTCTCGTTCAACATTCAGTTTCACTAAAAGACACTGTTGCTGTCAGCTGTTCAACTTTTTATGTAAGTACAACTTGCTTTAAGCTTTTCAGTTGCCAAAATTAGCTCGAGATTTAATAAAATACTATGGATGCACCTTGCTAACCAAGCTAGGAATAACCTTCCCAGCACTAACTGCAATGATCAAATATGATTGTCTCATTTTAGCTTCATTATAGTCCATATTTATCTTTTAAAAAGCTGCACCTACAGGGGGTATGCCCTCCATAAACAGGAAGTGTAGCAGGTGCAACAAATAAATGCTTATCAGGTGGTTTGTAGTAATGGCAAATGGGCTCAGCACGACTTTCAGCATGGGAACCATATGCGGCTCTGAGCGCAAGCACAGATAAAAGCACATCTTTGAAAAATCCTGTCTGACTTCCTCCT
>VOQJ01032129.1:102537-117609 GCA_015052665.1 Apistogramma diplotaenia
CAGGCACTTTTAGAGTAAATCACGAAGTGGGATGTAAAACTCATTTGCAAGGAACATAAAAAGAAGCACTTAGACATGTTTTTATTAGCCAGCAGACATCAGCTGTTTCTCATTTTGTATGCGTACAGGTATCCAAAACTTACTGTACAATTTGCAATCACCAATAACTCGTGCATGTATTATGACAATGTTTATAATTTTGAATGATCCTCGATCATAAAGCCCATAATATTAAAGGCAGCTGGTGAGAAGCTTCGGAGCAAATGTGAAGCAAAGTTTTTGTGGCGCAGTTCCAAACTAAGTCAATGCAAAGAACAACTGCTGCAAACTGAAGAAGATGTGATATAATGCAGGAAAAAATGTTCCTCACAATGTGCTTTGAGTTACTCCTTATTTTCTGGATTCTGAACCCAACCGCTAACATGTGATCGACTCGTACAGGTTTTTTTCTTGGTGAGGACTACATGAAAATATAATCAGAGTCAGGGCAGATCAGCTAAGGGCTCAATAACACAGGACTAGAGACCAGTTAACGCAGCACATTAAAGGGTTAAAGGGTATATGCAAGTTATTGTTTTGCAAGTGCAAATAATGTAATTTCATTTTTAAAATTGCTTGTAATGCGAGGTCCTTAGGAAAGCTTTAATATACTGGAAGAGTTTTGCTTTAGCAACTGCAATCAACCTCCAGCAACCACTTGTAACTTGTCAGTTAATGCACATTTTCACCCTGCAACTGGTGGTTGCAGGGTGGTGCAGGTGCCTAGACCTGTATGACTAAGCCAGGTGTAGCACAACCAGATTCAGTTTGATTCAGCCGACACCTGTGCTGGTGTTTCCGAAGTTTTCTCCACTGCCAGTGCAACCAGAGTGAGCACAGCAACGCAACTCATCCATAATTCAGTTTGCCCCACATTTTTTTATCAATCACTACCAATAAAAAATATCCAACTTGAATTTCTATTACATCCAGATACAGATGAATACATACATATGCATCAACCCAAAAACAATACAGACGAGTCAAAGTAATGAGTCGTGTGCATTGTGTATGCCTGCGGTTAATCCTAATAATCATAGCAATCCATCACAGTTAAAACTGATTTTACATTTGTCAGAGTTCTCGTGGTGTCGTCATGCTGTGAAAAGTATGTGCTAATTTAAAAAACATGTTCGGTCGCTGTGCGATGTCGATGAAAATCACTGACAACCACTTATGCCTTGGCCGCATTTTTACGTAACGCAAGAAGCTTCCATATGGTCGCTTTCACAAAGTCTGTTTACGTATCGTTTCGTCTTCTCGGTTCTCGCAGCAGAACTTGAGATTTCAGTGCCTGTCAGAACAGAATCAAACAAAAGGAAAAGACATTAAAAGATCTAAAAATACGTTTTGGTATTGGTGGGTAATAGCTATTATAAAGCACCCCCCTCCCTCGTTCAGGAGGAGGAAATGGGCAGAGTGGGTCTGTGATAGTTGCTGATACGTATAATGAGTTTTATGGGTCTACAGTTTATTATCTGTTAGTGTCTCCAGCTGGCTCCCGCAGCTGGCTTTACCGGCGAGAGGAGAGATGATGCTTTTTCCGTCCCAAAAGTGCTCATAAATCTCTTCCTATCAAATAGAGGATTTTATGTCGGCAGCCATGCAGGTCGATGTTCAGTTTAAAAAAAGAGAAAGTGAAAAGTTATGTACTTTAAAGAGGCGTAAAAAGAAGATGCTTTTGCCCGTTTCGTTTGTCACATTCTAAGTAATTAGACATGATAGTACTGATCTTCTTTCATAAATTATGCGACATACATTGAAGTAGATGTTTTTTAAAAAGCTGCAGTTCCCAAGTTCACCAGGTGGTGGTAGTAAAGGACCATGAAGTTGAGCTCTTATTTCAGCAACAAAGGGGCATGCGACTGAGCCCAGCCATTACAGGGAGGAGGTAATTAGAGGCAATAATTAAAAAAATAAGAAGCATGACAACAGTCGGAGCTTGTGTCCTTAAAGATGTGTAAAGTATTGTTGTTCCTGGATGTTGTGAGGGAACTTGGCTCAGCTGACTGTGACACTTACTGTAACTTCCTTTTCCAAAGCTCCCAAACTCCGAGCGTTCACATCATTTACTTAACTTTAAGGAACGAACAAGCTGTGCAAAGCCACATGGCGCGAGTGTCGGCCAAAAGCTTGTAGACGGGCTGAGGCCCGTCTTTTGAAGTTTAGTTTCATTCTGATTTGCTGTACACTTGCTGTCTGCTTAGCCCACTCGCCACACACATGCACAAGAACACACACACACACGCCTGTTTTGAAATACACTCAAAGATCCACAGGAAGAAGCTCAGGCAGAGATGCCATAAGTTCACATACTACATAAAGGGTACATTCAAGTTCTTATTTGTTTTGCAAGTGCAGTTAATGTAATTAAATTTTTAAAAAATACTTGACTTTTAAAAAGTTTTAATCTTGATGGAAAATGTACCAAAATAATTACTTTGTGTTTGATGTGATGGGCACAGCTGTACTGTGAACCATGATTCTCCATTATCTTTGCTTTAAAGCTGTGACGAGCTGGATCGAGTGTATAGTTAGTATAGTTGTAATCATTCCTGTATGACTGGTAAGCAACCTCTTGTACTGCAGAAGGCACATTACCATCTATTCTAATTAGCAATAAACAGAAAGAAACTCAGATTATGAAGGAGATTCTAGTGGTTCTGTGCCTGTAAAATCTCTCTGAGTCATCCTGGTGACCTCAAGAATGAAGCTTTCTAACATGTGGTTTACTTTGGAAAAGGTTGTATTTAAATAAGACTTTATCTCTCCCCAATAAGGCAACACCTCGTTCCTGTTATTACAGCCTAAAGTTATCTTTTAAAGTTAAGCATCTTCTAGCGGTCGTGTGAATACGTGCATGTAGGATTTGTGCTGCTGCCCACCCTTTGCAGCTATAATGGCTTTAACTCTGCTGGGAAGGCCTTCCACAAGGTTTAGGAGTGTTTATGGGAATTTTTGACCGTTCTTCCAGAAGCATGTTTGTGAGTTCAGACACTGGAGGGAAGGCCTGGCTCACAGTCTCCAATCTAATTCATCCCAAAGGTGTTTTGTCAGATTGCGGTCAGGCCAGTCAAGTTCTTCTACACCAAACTCACTCATCCACGTCTTTTTGGAGCTGCTTTGTTCTTTGGTGTGTGCGAGTTGATGCTCCCACAAAGTTGGGAGCATCAAACGTCCCAAATGCCTTGGTGTGCTGAAGTTCCTTTGACTGGAACTAAGGGGCCGAGCCCAACTCAGGAAAAACAGCCCCACAGCCCTACCAAACTTTACACTTGGCACAATGCATTCCCACAAATACCGTTCCCCTGGCAACCACCAAAACCAAACTCATCCATCAGATTGCCAGATGGAGAACCAGAATTCATCAGAACATATCTCCACTGCTCTAGAGTCCAGTGGTGGCGTGCTTTACACCACTGCAGCCAGCACGTTGCATTGTGCCTGGTGATGTGAGGCTCGGATGCTCTGCCATGGAGACCCTTTCATGAAGCTCTCTGCACACTGTTCTTGAGCTAATCTGAAGGCCTGGAGGTTTGTAGTGATTGACTCTGCAGAAATTTGGTGACCTCAGCATCTACTTATCCAGCTCTGTGATTTTACGTGGCCTACCACTTCATGGCTGAGTTGCTGTAGTTCCCAGATGCTTCCCCTTTGTTATAATCCCACCAATAACTCACTTTAGGATATTTAGTAGTGAGGAAATGTCATTTCTGGGCTTGTTGCACAGGTATCATCCTATCACAGTACCACCTGGAATTGACAGCTCCTGAGAGCGACCTATTCTTTCACTGCTGTTTGTGAAGCAGTCTGCATGCTTGGTGTTATACACCTGTGGCCGTGGAATTGACTGGAACACCTGAATTCAGTGATTTGGATGGCTGAGTGAATACTTTTGGCAGTATAGTGTGTCTCCAATTAAAATGTTTTGTGTTGCTCTTTTAAAGAATCGACACCACTATCATGGCGTGACCACAACTGTGCAGTTTTGGTGACTAAAACCTAAACTAAGCAATGAGTGAAAGTAAACAGCAAGTCATAATGAAACTCCAGTTCAAACGATGAGTCTGTGGACTTCCTGCAAGTCACTTTCAGCTCCTACGCTACAGTCTCTTTGATACAAAGTAGCTGCAGTGAGAGCTGTTCACTGTGAGTTTGTGAAGATCAGCTCTGGTAATTCCTGAAACATGCATTCGATGTCTATACCAAAAATGTTCTACTGTCCTGGGGTGTGAGCAGAAACCTCAAATATATCTAATTTTACATAAACCCCAACGACCCTACAAGCATCTCTTCCTGTTCTCTCCAGCTACAGTATTTACTCTCACACTCGACCACCACCAGGAACTGCCCTCGTCAGTTACTGTGCATGATCTCAGGCATTATCAGCCAGCACCACTTGCTGCTTGTTAATGATGTCATCATTAGGTCCCCGTGGGGACATTGAGGTCAGCCGAGGAATGATAAAGGGCCCTAATTTGAACGCCAGAATCATGTTGTTAACCCCCAAATTGGCAGCGCAAACACAATGTGTGTGTTTTTGGAGGAAGTCGGTCTGAGGAGACTTGGCGGCGGTACCGTAAACTGTTCCAAGAGTCTGGGTTTTCTGTGGCTGAGACGAGGAAGATGGGTACAAATTGGGAAACTAAAAGTAAAATGATACCACTGAGAAGAAATGAGAGAATACACCAAACATATTATGTTACTGACTGGGAAGTCATGTCAATCAAATAGTGTAGCTTCTTTAAATGCTCTGTTTGAGGTAACGTAGGCTATCTTTTTCTTTTTGTCCTTTCAGACATTATTACAGTCAGTGCAAATGCTTAGTACAAGGCTTCAAGTTTACAGTATACTGAGCATGACTGCAAAAACATGTAGCACGCTGCAGCATGGGCTGTGTTCAAGGCTCGGCTTTGACAGCTGAGCTCAAGCCTTTTATTGCTTTCAAGTTTGGCTGTTGATGCAGCTATTAAGTTCTTTGATATACTAGGCCATGCTTAGCACTTATGTCCTACTCACACCAGATGGAAAAAATAGAAACAAACTTGCAGCCCACTAAAGAAGACAAGCCGTCTGATTTTGTGCACAGGTGTCCTGCTGCCATTGTATTCAGGTTGCTAGGCAGCGGGGAAGCCCAGGCCTGAGCTAATGACTACTGTTCATCAGCTGTTTGCCTGAGTCAGCACGTAATCTCCCTCAGTCAGGGCAGGTGATTGACACTTCAGCACCTTCCCTCCGACCCCCACACCTCACACCCACTACTCCAGCCCCTCCAGGTGTGTGACATAGGCTCAGGTTTAATACTGCGTGTCTGTGTGTGTGGAGATAGAAGACCTGTGCAGCTGTGGTGCCACTGACATCAGCACTGCATCCTTCGGAAGACCTCTTTAATTAGTCCTCACTGCTCTGTCATCACATGCTCCTGTTCCTCCAAGCAGCTGGCACACTCACAGAAGGAGCTCCACAGGTGCCTGAAGCAGAGTAAAGTATCGTGGCAACCCTCTGGCAAACAGGTCAAGACAAAACTCAAGATAACAAACACTCAAGATGAAAAGTTAATGGCAGCTGCTTAAATGTTGCAGTAACAGTATAAATCCACTACTGTTTTCTTTTTTATTAGTGTATACTTAGCTTAACCTCAAGTCACTGCATCTCTTAAAATGAAAAATACCCTTAAGAGGATCATAAAAATGCACAAGGTGCAAAAGCAAACTATATTTAAGATGCACCAAAAAGTATGACAATAAATCACAGCAAGAATCAGCTGTAATTTTTAAGTAACACAGGCTAAAAGCTGGATTTTATACAAAAGACAAAACAAAACCAAAAAACACCAAAAGCTAAAGAGTAGCTAAGGCATCGAAGCCAACGAAACCATGGCAACCTTCAGTCAGGAAAAGTGCGTATTCCCCAACCAGCTGGCAAGTGCTCGCTGGAGTTTGCCGGTTGTCGCAGGTTGCAAAGAGTGTGCTGTGCCAGAAACACAGCTTTGGTTTCCATTGGTCTCTAGCAGATTGCAGCATTCACCTGCAGTTTGCATGCAAGATGCATATTTCTCTGTAAATACTTGCAAACTAACTACTGTGTGGTAGTACGATGCAAACCAGAAACTGAGACCATCTGCCTTCAAAGCTGTGACGCTGAAACCAGCACGTTTCTGGTTTGCATCACACTCTTCACCGAGTATGTTTGCAGAAAAGTCGACGGCTTCTATGCAAACTACAGGTGACGGCGAAACAGCCAAACAGCTTATTCTACTGTTGACTCTTATTTGGTGTCAGAACGGGGGCCTCAGTAGCATGTGGAAGAACCATACACAGCCAGAACAGCCTGGCTCCTCCTCATGCTGGTCACCAGGCTTGGTCACACACTGCTGTGGCATCTCATTCTTCAACCAGCATTTGTTGCCAGTCAGCCAGTGTGGTTGTGTTGGTCACTCTGACCCGGAACAGCACACCCAAGCATACGAGTGTTCACGCCCACAAGTGTTCAGTGGGGTTGAGGTCAGGACCAAATTCTGGAAGTCGTCTCTGATAAAGCCCACTCTGTGGAGGACAGAGTTCAGTCCCAGACTGTGGAGATATGGGATTGCCATTTATTTAAACAACCACTATATAAAATTTTAAAGTTGCTAATATATCATCATTGCATTTACAGTTTGTGGCTAAGTAAGCCAAAATCTCCACAGATGTGCACACATACGTCTGACATGCCTACTGTCCAAACCCCACGATTAAGTTCAGTGTAATTTCACAATTGCCTTTTACATGAGCTTACAGGAAACCCATACGTGGGCTAACATTAGTTTCTTTTAAAAGTACACAGGGCAGGCACCAGGGCGGGTATCACACATACCAAACTATGAGCTTGATCGTGCAAATCCCGAGCCACAAACTTCAGCTTTTACTCTTTACTTGAGAAAGTCGTGAGCCCACTGTCGAGCTTTGATAACCGAGCGCAAATTTTCAAAAATGATCACCAGCACACTTAAGAAATGACTCCATAACAATGAGGTCGACACTTTTGGAAAGGAGAGGGAATGACAGCCAGGAATTCTCCTAAGCATGCATTTAGCAGCCATTTGCGGCACTGCACCGCGTGTGCTTTGGCTTCAGCCTCAAACTACAGCGGTAGTTACCTTTTAATCTAAACTAGCCTAAACTCTGTGTAGCAGAAGCTGCTTGGGTTAAAGCCAGCTGGTAATACATCAGTGGATGACTAACCTGGCAGGACGCTGACTGCAGCAGCTGGAAGTGATTCAGCAACGTGGAGCCTTTAAAAATTGGTTGGAGCTATCTGAACCACACGGACCGACTGTGTTCTGGGCAATGGACTCTCTGCTGGCCAAATGGTTTCAAGATTACGAGCGTCACAGCACAAATCTCGGTGCAAGGGAGAATTTGGCTGTTTTGTCCAAGGACCAAACGCAGTCTTTATTACTGAACAATGCTTTATGCACTCACATGACATTGGCCTGGAGTAATGGTTCTGTCTTTGTAGTTATTCTCTGCTGACTGGACGACATCGCAGATGAAGACATAATAGGAACTGTAATGTATGGGGATTTGGTACATTCGACATAACCGCCAATACGACTTGTACTGTAACTCACTTTTTCTAATAAAGGTTACAAGTGCATCCGTCTCTGTCAGAAGAGTAGCTGTGTAAAAGCAGAAATTACTGCCTATTGCTAATTTCCCTGTAATTACAGGCCCGGCTCCACTCTGAAATTCACAGATTATCCTGAAAGAAACGTAACTGTCAGAGTGTAAAAAGAGGGACTTTCCCAGGTTGAATTTCACTGAAAAGGTTTAAACAGAGAGACTCAGACATACAAAGAAGAGCTAAATATAGATGCCTGTTTATATGTGTTCTCGCACTGGAGCACAACTTTTCAACTAATGTGAGCTGACAGTGATGTGAAAAAGATGTTTTTTTGGTACCTGCACCTTCCCTAATTGGACCATCGAATTTCAACATTTTAATGAAGTCCAGACTGGGCTTAAAAAAGAAAAAGGTGGGGATTTAACAACCCACTTTGGTGTTCAATCCCACAAAAGCCAAAATTATGACATTTCATGCTGCGTTTGAGTGCGCAACGCAAAAAAATTACAGGCAGAGCGAGAAGGCTGGACAGTTACCCTCACTGACACTGCTGCCCTTCCTCTCACGGCTGTGTTGACTTACCTTAGAGGTGACTTGTGAAATTGAGAGGTGTCCTTTGACATCCATCTGGAGCTGCTTGCCCCAACATGCAGCCACCTGTGACCTGCGTGAACCTGCAGCTTTTGAGGGCCAGCTGCTCCTTGCTGAGGTCAGCGTGCATTCGGGGCCAGTTCCTGGTGGGTAACAGACTTATCAAATCTGAAAAGCACATTTACATGGTGGTGGAACGTAATGCGGTTAAAATGGAAAGAATAGGAATGGAAAGACAATTAGGAGCTTCACTGTAGTGGACATATTCCCTGGTGGTGATGCCACAGCATCCATGCAGGTGAGAAGACTCGAGGCGGAGGTTGCTTACCATTAATAGAAAGAACACCGATGCAAACAGTTCAATTTACTGTTATTTTTTATTTTTTAAAGTTCACATGCTCCTCGGGATTGGGTCCAGATGTGGCCGTAACCCCCTTGACCTTTTCCCCTCTTTAACACTTTATGCATGGGTCCATATCGCACTCCAGTTTTTCAGAATCGAGCCATCAGACATAATAATACGCCGTACGTGTTAATCTCGCACTGAACTATTTTGCCCCGAACTGCTTTTAAAAATATATTGTACAAAGCGAAATGACTGTGTGACTCCTCCGGTTGTTTAGTTTTAATGTGGCATCGTGCCCATACGTGTACCACTGTGGCATATCAACCACTTGCAAATCTGCAATTAGATCTAAACTCATAACAGGGACCCAAAATGCACCCCCTCCCCCCACACATACACTCTTGCTTGACCATTTATGAAGAAATTAGCCTAATTATGCATAAATAGTAAATGGCTTTGGTGAATTTAGCTCATTCTGTGTCTAAATGGGCCTTGTTACAGCTTTACGTAAGCAGCACAGAGCAGCGCCTGATCCGTAACTTAAATGATGTTATCAGACACATGTGCTGCCCAGGTTTCGGGGTGCCTACATGAGCCGGGACCAATGAAACGAGGTGAATGTAGAGTAAGGAAGGTAAGGGCAGAGTAGAAAGTCATTTTCCTGATTGTCTCTCTATATTTAATAAAAGTCAGTTGGGTAAAAAACATCATTTTGACTAATTCATGGGCTTTGATCTTCACTTTGGCTCGACGGCATGGCAGCCCGATCAGATTGCTTGGCTAAAACTGCCTACTGTATAATTACATGTGTATTATGACCAGTCGCCGGTAAGCCCTCGCCCAAGCATTGCTGCATACTCCACCTCCGCGCCTTCTGTCTTTATGCTCTGTGGGCAAACACGGGGAAATCAGAACATGACATTTACACAGCCCTCGGTCTCGAGCCATTATAAATAAAATTATGTCACGGTCAAGTGTGCGATATCTGATTCTGAGTAATGGTAAAAAATCCCCTCCTACGTATGCTAATGCTGTTTTTGCAGCCCCTGTTGGGAGAGATGCTGCAGACATGCCAAGAAGTTCAGAGCTTGAGAAAGCGAGTGGGCGAGGCGAGTGGTTGATGCGTTCCCAGTAAAATATTGGAGGATTAGCTGAGATGACACTTCAAATGCATGCAGACTATATATTTTAATGTTACTGTGCTGCTTAAGTTTGATTCCTTGCTGTGCATTCACCCACGGGGAGCACTTTTTGGCCACAAGTGCAGGTCCACAACAAGACAGGACAGATGAAACGAAATCCAGTTTAATTTGAAAGCAATGCTTCAAAGATCCCACCGGAGTTTACAGATAGGGTTGGTTTAGCTGTGACGTCATCCATAGTGTCCGTGTACATCACTGCAACAAAGTGGATATAAGTCAAACCACCTGAAAAACTCACTTAAATTATGACATTTCTAATATTTCTCGAGTCATTTTGAAGTGTTTCTTCACTGAAGGTGACTTGAGCATTAGCAGTAAATGTCATATCCTATTCATAACCGGTCTGGTACTGTGAAATGCCACATGATTGCAAATAGAAACAATATTTTATTTTTTGCAAGCGGCGAATGAGTGCAAGTAGTTCCACCAACCGACTCCAACCACTCTCAGTCCACTCTCAGACAGATTGGTGAAGGTTTGCAAATAACTCCATGCTTCTAGTCAGAAAATTTTTTCAGCACGGCGCGTGCGTGCGGAGTGTTAGCATTAGCATGTTAATGCTAATTAGCACGCTAATGCTAACCGCGGAGCCGGTGAAATCCTCAGTCCGGCACAACGGCGGCCGATCAACCGCTGGATAGAAGCCTGTAACTTGTGCGGATGAGCGCTCATCTGCGAGGTGTCTCTTTGCTATAGAGGACTCAACTCAGCTGGTAGCCAAAAAAGCCAGTTTGCTGAGCACGTGTATCATTTGGCAGGAGCTGCGTCACTATTTGTGGAGGAATTTTTCTTTCAGATCTGTGAGTTTCTGCCAGGACTGATGGACTCTTATTGTTGCTTTGTTGATGTGTTCACACAGCAAAGTGTGCTTTGAGCACGGCAACTGACCGCAGGTAGTTGCAGATCAGTTTCCCACCTTGGAAGCAACCATTGCAAAGGCACTAAGATCACAAGTTCATTGCACACATCACAATGATTTTGGTTGTGCTGCATCCCCCACTGCGATGTCCAGCTCATATTTTAACTTACAACCCCATCTAAACATCACAATGTTAGCAGTTATTGTAGACGTGTAAGTATGCTAAAGTTAACTCTCAATTAAAAGCAAGACTTCTTAAATATAGTCTCTCAGAGTCTCCTTTCCTTTCTGTGGGGGGGAATTCATCCCCTGTGTCTGAGGCCAGTGGTTTGCTAATGGGCAACAGCAGGAGTACTGTGAAGCATTAGCCACACCAAAATTTAAATGAACTTACTTTTTTTTTTCCTTCCTGCAGCTAACTACCATCACATTGTGCTTTTATTTACTCTCACCATCTTTTTTTTTCTTTTGCCAACTGCACATTAAAGTTCACATTTCATATCTGGAGTCTGTAACGGATTGTAGGAGATGAGATGAAAGTAAATCAAAACGTTATTTGAAAAATACCCCTGTCTAATAGTGTAAACTTAACCGAGGGGGAGTTCCTCTGAGAGCAGGACCTAAGCAGAGGATCATATGAGGACAGCGGCTAGACAGAACGCTGAGGTTGATGATGCAATGGCATCTCGGTTTTTAAACCTTGAAGTCAGACATTTGGCCTCGGCCGCTATTAACATTTGAAAGGTACCGCAAGAGATTCAGACGGTCTGTTCTGAGCAAATAGGCCTGGAAGACGACAATATTTTGTCTTCTAGCTGCAGTATCAATAAAATAACAGAGTCAACATCCCTCTGGCTTCGGCGCTGGCCGGCGGATGGCTCATTGTGGTGTACACACACATTGATGCAGGCATATGCATGTAGGTGAACCACACACACACACACACACAACAAAAACAGGACAACAGGGACTGTTGCTTGTCTTTCCTAGGCAGAGGCAGAGACAGATGTTCCTGGGTTTCAGGTTTTTGTTGGGAGGTGATGAAGTTAAAGGGGGCGACGGGGACTATAAATCTAAAATATATCTCATCTTCTATTTTCGGCCAGCAAAACTGAACCGTCTAACCACAGGAGATGAAAATATTTCTCTAAATGTGGCACACATCCTGAGCTGGAAGGAGGTGAGCCATCCCAAGACAAACCAGAAGAGAAATCACTCTAAAGATGCTGTCCTCTTATTAAAGCCCAAACAAACTTGGTTTAGCATCATTTTAAATAGCCATGACGGAAAAAGCAATGCTTTCATTAGAAGAAACATTAGGTTGTATTTGCTAATCTGCTTTAGAGACGCCATTTTCATTTATGTTTTTTTGTTATCCACATCAAAGAAGGGAACAAATTATAGAGAAAAAGATCTGTGACAGATATACCAAAAAAACCAAATCGGGAAGGAGTCAAAGGCTACACATGCACAATGGCTTTGAGCGTGTGGTGCTTTAAAACAGCTGTTTACTGTGGCTAAAACAAGTAAACAAACAAACAAAAACAATGTGCTGAAACATGCTAGATGAGGAGACCAATATATCCAATGTAGTCCAATGGAACACTGTCTGTATTAGTAAAATAACATTTACACTTTCTACAGTTAAATAACATTGATTGCAGTTCTTTCTGCCAAGGGTGGTACTTTTTAGGTACTTACACTTATTAGGTTTAGGGAGCAGTTACTTTTACACTTAGTGTCAGGTTTGGATTTTTCCCTCCATAAGTAAAATCACATAAAGCTGTATTTTTTATTTACTCTAATATTAAAATTTGTTTGATAAGCAGAAGAAATATGCAGCTTGTTAACACAAATATCTAATCAGCCAATCACAAGAAACCAATTAAGTACATTCAAACATGTAGACAGATTAAATTTATTAATCCCTTGGAAGGTTCCGTCAGGGAAATTACACATCCCCGATCTCCCATCAAATGGTCAAGATGACCATTCACACAATTCATATCATAAAAAGGTAATTTTGTGGGATTTGTAACATTGTGTTTGCTTTTAGTTTTACTTCCTATTTTATTTCCCATACACCTGCGTCTGCATTTTCCCCAGCTGTGTCCACTCCCTCAGTTAGCCCCAGTGTGTATAAATAGCCCTGTCTCCTCTTGTTTTGTGTCTGTGTACTTACTTTTATGTATGTGCTGTTGTGGATGCTGAGTCCTGCGTTTGTGTCCTTAACCTGTAACTGATAATTGTAGGATACAGGAAACGTTGGCGATTGGCTGAGAAATGCAATGGAACTTTTATTTTCTTAAGGAATTGGTAGAGACTAAGAGACTCTGTCTACTGAAGTCTCTTCTGTTTGGTATGATGTGCTAATATTGTATTTACAGCTTGTTCATGACCCGGGCTGTTCATGTTCATTTAGTTTTCTTTGGTTCATCCCCAGAATCAAGTCGTGTCACTGCAAAGATATTTTCTTCATTATTACTTTTTGGGGGTAGCATGTCAAAAAGGTTTACATTTTTCATAAATGTTACCGCTTTTTCTACTCCGGCCTCTTTGCTTTCCCACACACAACGAGCCAACAAGGCAGCAGGAAAGAAAACATGATGTCTGTTTTATGTTTTACACCTCATCATGTGGGTAATTCGATGTGAGTTCACCATAAGAAAAAAAGTGACACACAACTTTACATGAAACTCGTTTTTCATCAAAAAAGGTCACAATTACCATGTTGAGTCCATAAAGTTTAAAGGAAGATGTATTAAATGGCACAAAATGCTTCATCAATGACAAAGTAGTGAAAAAATGACAAAGAGCACACATGGACCGTCCCACAGTGTGGCTCCTTATATCCTCTTCAGCAGGGTTAAATGGTTTCTGGAGCACAGACCTCATCAGTCATTGATCACTTGTGAATGTGACTCATTTATTTTCATCCAACAGTGTCGTCATACTGGCTGCACGAGTGCTGTAAGGGGGTGAACACTGACACACCAGGAACATATTGGTGCTCCTCGAAATCTCAACTATCTAAATTGGTCAATTTAAACATCGGTCAGCCATAAATTGATTTCTTTATTACACGTTTAATGTTTTACTGTCACAATTTCGTCATGTAATGGTTCACCAAATATTTGAGCATATTTCACTGGGAGCTGTCACTCGGTCACTTCTGATTGGTGGCGGTGGTAGGGCTGACTGCAGCCTTGGCACAGGTATGTCATTATTTCTGATTGGCAGAGAAAACTATGTGCTCAAGCCATTGCAGAGGAACAATTAAAGTCTTGAAAAAGTGCAGGAGTAGAGGTAGAAATTTTCTTTGGGTAGGACTGCTGTGCTGTAGACGGCCACAAATGTTTTACCAAGGAAAATAATTTTGTTACTGGTATTTCCTTTTATGATTTTCCAAGGTTTTGATAGTGACAAAGTGATTTATATTTCAAGCAGACATAAAATGACTTCATAGCATAGCTCAGTTTTGAGTGAAACTAAAAATAAAACAGTGACATTTTAAAAGGCTGAAATCTGCTTTTTGTCAGTTTTAAGCTCCCAGCATAGACGAGGAAATATAGTCTAGTAACTTCATAATATGGAGTTCTACTAAAGAATTTATATTTGATTGATTACGATTCGGCTCAGTA
Organism: Apistogramma diplotaenia; assembly: GCA_015052665.1. Classification (NCBI taxonomy): domain Eukaryota; kingdom Metazoa; phylum Chordata; class Actinopteri; order Cichliformes; family Cichlidae; genus Apistogramma; species Apistogramma diplotaenia. Next base: position 116,821 of record VOQJ01032129.1, read on the forward strand.
TGAAACAAGTAAAACTAAAAATCAGTGCTTGACAAGGAGGGCTGCATCTTCCAAATTCAACAGCATAATACATTATCCATATCCCGTTCTAATAACATTTTTCACCCACGTTTTCCAAAAACGTTATGGGAAGTATAATAAATAAGAACTATTTTGACTGGTGTAGTTTGCCCCATCGCAATCTGATTGGAAAGCAGTTCAGTTTTTTGATGCCATCTAAAGATTTTGAAGCTGCTGCTTTCACAGTCTTCGTATGTAGTTAAGTCACAAATTAACTCCTTTTGTAAATTCATACTTATTGGATTTTCACTGACTGTCCTTCAGTGCACATGTTAAACAAACATGTAGGACTGCTTTCTTGCATTTGCACAATATTTCAAAAATTAGAAACATCCTGTCTCAGTGTGATGGTGAAAAGCTAATTCATGCATTTATTCCTTCTAGGCTGGATTGTTGTAATTCACTATTATCAGGCTGCCCTAACAGCTCCCTACAAAGTCTTCAGCTGATCCAAAATGCTGCAGCTAGAGTGCTGACAGGGACTAGAAAGAGAGAGCATGTTTCTCCCATATTGGCTTCTCTTCATTGGCTCCCTGTTAAATCTAGAATAGAATTTAAAGTCCTTCTTGTGGTTGCTAGGATACTTAAGAGTAGAATGGGAGGCAGAGCCTTCAGCTTTCAGGCCCCTCTTCTGTGGAACCAGCTCCCAGTTTGGATTCAGGAGACAGACACCCTCTCTACTTTTAAGATTAGGCTTAAAACTTTCCTTTATGATAAAGCTTATAGTTA
>VOQJ01032131.1:0-13464 GCA_015052665.1 Apistogramma diplotaenia
GCAGAAACGTCTGTTTTTAAATATACTTAGATATCACTGCCAACCATATCACCGATCAAAAACACACTTCAAGATGCATCCTCTGGTGTTGAAAAGTGAAGCCAGTGCAAGTGCCAAAAGCTGCAGTTCCTGCAGAGGCTGGCTCCAAAAGCCGGTTAGTCTGCACAGACTCTGTTAACATGCCCAACTAAACCACATTAATAAGCAACTTTACAAACTGGTACAAAGCCCTACAACTCCTGCTGGGAGTAATCCTTCTAACTAACCCATTTGGGTTTTGTTAAGGGTTAAATTTAGGCCACTGATTTCTTTGACTGGTGGATGCAAACAGGCAGCTTCTGTCTGTCTGCCAGGCCTCATCTCCACTATTTCAATGTACCTCTCAATTTTGATTTGGTGTTGGTTTAATTTGGCCTCATTTTAATGTAATTTTAAAAATCAAATAATATTTGATTTGGTGAGGACTACACCGGCTGCCACTCCTGTCAGCTAAGAGCAAGAAACTACAATTCACACTGGCTCCAAAATTGGACAACTGAAGATTGAAAAGATTGGGAAAATGTTGTCTGGTCTGATTTGGTGAAAACAGCTCAGATCCATCTGGCCTTTTATTAACTGTCCTGTATTAATAAAAGGCAGGATAATAACTGGCTGCTGGTTGTGGTGCTAATGGTGTGGAGGATATCTGGACCCCTTAGTACCAGTTAAGCATCGCTTGAATCCCAAAGTCTACCTGAGTATTGTTGCTGACCACGTCAGCATTGCATCAAACTGGATAACACACCATGTGAAAAAACAGCAGATATGGGCAGCTGACAATCTGCAGCAACTGTGTGATGCTATCATGTCAATATGGAGCATGCCCATGGAAAAACAACAGTAAATTTGCTTTGGGGGATAACTGTCTCTTTAAGCCTCTGATGCTCCGTTTGTGGATCTTATTTGGCAATAGGTTCTGATATCAGAGCCCGAGCTTAAGCTGCACAATGTGATGACACCAGCCTTTCCTGCAGCAGCATGCATCTGAATTCTTTCTCTTCCCTCTGACCTCTGGGATCAGGCTGTTTACAGTGACACTGCCCATATGAGGCTCTGCCATCCCACACCAACCACAGCCTGACAAAAACAAGGAAATCACTGGAGCATGGTTTCCCTCTGCTGTTTTTACACCCGCTCAGTTCTGGCAAGTCACAAACATGCTGGTGAAGGACTCAGGCACGTTCAGCGCTGTCCTGGTTTCTGAAAGAGGTGGCAGGGTTACATCCGCTTATTGTTTTGTGACAGAAACAAGACCACAAATTGTCAATAATCCAATGGAAAAAACAGCAGCTGTCACTGCACAGAGTTCACGCCCTTCTTATGCTATATGTTCCTGGTTTTTTTTCTGCACTAAAATGACAACTGAGGCATGTACAGGAGATGAAGCTAAACAAGCCTGCGGGTTTAAATGTTCAGGGTAATTACAGGCAGACATCAACAACGGATGCACATTTAGTCACGAGGTGATCACAACAACAACAACAAACCCATATTTTTAACCGATGGCCAAGTCGTGGCTTGTTATCTGTTAATCTCTTAGCAGCCATTTCGACTTCCTAAACAATATACAAAAGAATGTTCTGGAAACCTTTCTTCAATTTCACATCCTACCCTGGTGGGCAGAACCAGTTCCCAGGAAAAACAGAGGAAGTTCTCAGTTGGGTCATCTGAATCAGAGCCCTGAGGTGTGCGACGTTGGGGGAGACAGAGGGGTCAGGAAGCACTACTAAGCCCGTACACACCCAGTGCAAAAAGCTATTTAGACAGTAAAGTTGATGAGATGGGCTGCAGGGTCGTTTCTGGGAAGCAGAGATGGACCAGCTCTTAGGGAAGGATGAGAGTGAGCACAGAGGTAATTGACTGATTTTCCTGGAGACCCCTTGCCTCCAGTGTTTTTGCACAGCTTTGTCACGAGCTTCCTCTACACGCCACTTCCTTCATGACTGCGTCAGACAGACCAGATGAGTCAGCAGCAACCTGAAAAAGCCTTTTAATGCAGCTTCCAGACACCTTGAGCGTTTTACTTTCAGCATTCCAGATACAAATGGAAATTGTGGAGGCGGATATAAACCTGAATTTCACAATGCTGCTGATTCACTGAGAAAATCAAACAGAGTATTTGTTCCGCACTGACCTCTCCTTTCTTAACTGTCATGGACTGTCTGCGCGGGGTGATCTCTTCGTTTATACTGGAGAGGAAGTTCTGGGAGATTCGCAGGGCATCCTGTAAGAGCGGATAGTCTGGGTGGCTGGAAGGTGTGTGCTTCAGTAAGTCCTAGAATAGAGAACGACAAACTGAGTCTTGAAAACTCTTCATGCAGATAAAATGAGGCTCCAGATGACTCTAAGGCACAGACAAACTTACATGCAGAACGAGTGTACTGCGCGTAACCCTGTCCACAGGCTTGTAGAGAAGAGCTGTGGGGAGGAGGAGGAGGAGGAGGAGGAAGAGTCAGCTCAACAGGCGTCATCACAGCTCAACTACATCTAGCAATATTAATGTGGAGGCGATGCTTTCACCTGACTCACTACTCACTTTCCAGTGAATATTTAGCCGACTGGTCTTTGCAATCCTTTGTGCTTCTGACTTTGAGATTCTGCCGGGATGTTAACACCAGAAGAAACGTTTAGAAAAAGAAAAAAAACAAACTTGTGAAATCACAGAAACTGACCCACAGTTAAAACAATCACTGCAGCCACTGAGCTCATTGCACTGTGAGGACTGCTGAAAACAGCCCTGTCATCACTTGTCCCAGGGAGCTGTGCAACATCAAACACTTGCCTGCTGCAGTCCTGCTGCGCGTAACATGATTACATACCTCAGATATCTCTGCAAACTGAGCGTTTGCCTGGCAGCACTTGTCTGCCGTCTCCACAGCAACCTTATAGTTATCCACAAAGGCCCGGTACACTCCAAGTTGGCTGGCCTAAAGGGCACAAGCAGATAAAGCTTAGGCTCGGATAGATTTTACCAGTCTGTTAGCACCACGCTGTCACAGCTCGCTGTGCTCAGGCACGGGTTGGCAGCAATACACAGGGAACTGATACAGCTGAGTGTGATTCAATGTTTGCTCACGTGTTTATAGAAGTCCCTGCATGGATATGTCTTTAATCTTTGTCATCCAGTGGCAAACAGTGAGGTAGCTCTTATTCATTAACCTTCTATAGAGCATTTTGCACTCCTTTACTGTTTGTCATGTGGTGAAACAAGGCTTTTATCTGGCCAGGAGATGACTCCAGGCAGTCTACTCAGATGTGCATGCAAGATCCAGTGAGGATTACATTACCTTTCCCCTCTGCAAGTTCCCCCTTTTTTAATGCTCATTAATGATCAAGGAATGACATTTAAGGCGCTCTATAATTAGCGTCTGAAAGTTACTGACTTGATGAACGGTGGTTTCTTTGATCGAAAACCAACATGCAATTTGGTGTTTGAAACTTTCATGTTATTTGATGCTTGCTCTTCACATCAGAGGGGGGAACTGGAATCAGCTGAAAGGACTGCTGCTCTGCTTGATTTTTTTTTTATATGGGAGCTAAACTCTGTTTAAACGGATCATAGGAACGTTTCACTGATATCAGCTCATCGGTCACACTGTGTTCCACTGCTTTCAGACTTCTCCCCTCACTTTATGAGTCGCGTTTCTGCTCAATTCAAGTCAGTTCAAGAAGCGGAAAAGCAAGTTCTGAAACTGTGTCATGACATGCTTTTATTCATATCTCATAAAGCAACCGTCCATGCACAAATTAAAGGTGGCAGTTTTCCTTTTTCCACGACACCAACTGTACCAGTGAGATTATTATGACAGGATGACAGTTAACTGGAAAAGCAAAATACTCAACTCTCCTGCTTCTCCCACTGTAGCAACTACTGCCTGCTTACCAGCTTCTGGAAGAGGTCGCCCACACACTGCTGGTGGCTCCAATCCTGGACTCGGGGCAGCAGAGCATCATAGAAGTCTTTGTGGATCTCATGAAGCTCTGGCACTTTAAAGAAGATGGTCTCTATCTGCTGGATGGTCAGCATCGGTTGGGATGTTGTGGCTGCTGCCTTCAGAGGCTTCGTGGGCTGGAAAAAGGATCACAGTCCACCTATTACCATTTATGAATAATAGCTGAAGGCTACATGAAATAGTTGCACAATTTTCAAGTAAAATCAGCTTTAATTCTTGCTCAACAGTGACCAGAGGACTAGAAGATAGACAGTAAACAGCTAAAAGTGACATATTTAGAGTTTGGTAGCATTAGCTGGGTTAGCTAACACAAAATCCTTATAAAAAGGGCCAGCACACACTGCAATACAGAATTGAGGTGTGTTGTTACACAATGCCACAATCTTTCCAGGAGTGGACATCCCAGCAACCCAGCATCCTCAAGCTCAGACTGCGGAAAGCTCAGAAGAACTGGAAAAGATGTAGTCCGATCTGAGGCCATCTCTCCAACAGCTAAAGCTTAGCCACAACTGGGCCATACTACAGGACAATGATGCCAAGCACAGCACAAATCTACAAATGCTGTGGTCAGACTTTAATAAAGCTGCGCATAAAAGAAATGCCACTGTCAAATGTCACTGAACTGAAGCAACGCTGTAAAGAAGAGTGGGCCAAAGTTCCTCCACAACAGTGTGAGAGTCAAGCAGAAAATGATTACTTCAAGTTATTGCTGCTAAAGGTGGTTCTACAAGCTACATGTAACAAGGACCTTTATGAACTTTTTCACACGACTGTACTCAAGTTAACGTCTAGCATCGGTTTGTATACATTATATTCATCTGACAAAAATAACTGTTGACTAAATTAATACAATATAAAGTACAATATTTGCAAAAATGGAAACTAGCATGACTAATTTATACATGAGTATAGTGTATAAAAATACCTACATTACACTACTGGTTTTAATTAAGGGGGCACTTATGAAGTAAAATAGCTTGTTTAAGACAAAGAGATACCGACTTGCTGGATTAAAGGTGACTTTAACATACTGTAACTGTGGGTTTTTTGTGAAGTGCAAGTCAGGCAAAGCTCCACTAATGGATTCCCAGAATAAAAAAAGTCAGAAAATTAGCTTAATAGGTCCCATTTTGTGCTGCTACTATACTGAGGCTAAAATGTTTTTTTAAAGGGTTGCAATCACATCGGTAAACTGTTTTCATGTTACACATACTATCAGCAGGGCCTCCAGGTGGCTGAGGTAGGTCTCTTCACTGGCCAGGATTCCTGACAGAACCCACTTTCTCATCTCTAAGCCCTTCTCCTGATCCAGCTCCACCTGAAACAAACATGAGAGAAGTGGCATTCACTAACACAAAGGGCTCAAGATCACAGCGTGATATGTAAACTGTTAACATGTTTGATCTTTAAAAAAAAATAAAAAGAAGCCACCCATGCACCTCTGCAAACCGCTGGCTGCAGATATCTTTGTTGTGGGATTAGAGGAGGCCAGATTTGTGGGAGTTTTACATTCCAAGAGGCCTGCAGCAGAAACTCGCTGCATCTTAAGGAAGACAAATGTGTTTCTGGTCGTGGAGTTTATTATTCCAAACAGGTCAAAGACACCAGTGGCCCGGGTGGGAGCCGTTATGTCAATGAAAAACCCACTGGAGCATTGACTGCATCAATCTCTGCCATTACATTTGCTAAATTAAAAATAAAATAAAATAAAAAAGAAGAAGAAGCTGCAAGCTAAGTGAGCCCACCCTCCACCATGATTTAGGCTTTGAAGATCACCAAGTGTACACATCAGAGGATAAGAACACCGCAGATGGGAGAGGGGCAGAGCAGAGGGGGAGGGGAGCTCCATCTCCTTTTAACATCTGTTTACCCACAGTATGTTTGCTGAGTATGTATGGTCTTTTTCAGCAACGCCCTCCTTCATACTGAAAAGCACTCCCATCTGGGCAAACACAGTGTGTAGTTTATTGTTGGTGCGTGGATGCCTGAGCTCTGCTGTCAGTTTAGTGGCTAAACTGTGCGATGTAGAGTTTGGAAGATGGGAAATACAGATTCACACTTTACCGGGTACTGAAAGTGAGCCCCTTCCTGCTTTCTGCTTGGTCGTTTGTCTAAATCACATGTCGGCGCCAAAATGTTTTTATTAACAACAATAATCTTTTAAGATTACCACAATACCACTGTTGAGTCGGCTGACCCCTCGACACATTATAATACAATACTGGCATTGTGTCCAATTTCAAATCCAGTCTTTGCTCATTCAGCATAAACCAGCAAAACACAAATTCCTCAGCAGTTTCCAGCACGCTCATCACCTATGTGCACATGCAGCATGAGGGAGCAGAATCACAAGCAGCAACAGGAAAACTGCAATTAAATGAGGAAGACTTGGGCTAACGTGGTGTAGTAATGTTAGCACATCAGCAGATGATATTAGACTGAGAAACTAGAGCTGCTAAATGCGTTTGGAGACAGGACAGTGAAGGACAGCGAGACAGCAAAGAGGAGGAGGCAGCACAGTTACTGTAGCGTGTCTAACAGGCTGGCTGTAGTTGTAATAGCAACACTACCGACAGCGTGGACTCCAGAGAACCGGAGGACTGTTTGTCTCGGTTGTTCCTGCTTTTGGAGCGGATCCGTGGCGAGGAGGATGGAGATCCGGTGAAGGACAGAGCTTCGTGGTGAGGCTGATGCTCTTCTGAGGGCTCCAGGTCATAGCCATATGATGGAGAGTTTTCATCGTAGGAAGCCTCTGTGGGAAAACAGACAAAGCACAATAGTCACATGGTGTGCTATTAAACTGTTAGGCCGTGTAGCTAACGCAGAAAAAGCATCATGGGAGACGCAGCAAACTGGAACATCAGTGTCTATTGAGAATAGAGTAGGTGGTGCTAACACAGCTATCCAGGACATACTAAACAGGTTAATGAGATGCCAGTAACCTGCCACTGTTCACATCTGTGTTCCTGGGAATGATACAAGCCATACAATTAAAGCCTAGGACAAGACCTTTGCTCATTTTTGAAATGGTCCTGGTTTACTGGTATGTTGTGTTCACTGCTGGATTTCCAAACATGCAAACTGTTCATTAAGCCCAAAAAGCTTAGTTTCATCGGGATATTTTACTAAGGACAAACTGCTCTGGGACAATGGCACTTCACCTGAATTTTTAATAAAATATACTACGGTACATGTATGTATAATACTGTGTAAACTGTGTATAATATCAGAAGCATCAAATCCAGATCAACAGCAAACTCCTGAGAATTATTGCTAGCATCCCTCTTAATGCATTTCATTGATGTTTTAACATACACTACCTGACCAGCACCGAAGGGCAAAAAACAAAAAAAACAAAACACCTTTTGCTGGTGTTTAGCTGGTCAAAATAATAGAGCATGTAGGTGGTACAGAATCAAATATTTCCCCTGTAGCTGCAGAAGACCAAAAATTCAGCTAAAACCAGAGCTGATTTACACAAATAAATAAATGTGCAACCCATTTGCTAACACATTCACCTCACCAACTTCATAAGTCAAAAGTATTTAAGGCAGTGAATACTCTGCATCTTCAACATAGTGATCAGCCGCCTTCAGGTGATGCCAAAGAATCGTTATTGGTTTAAGGCCAAGACTACAGTTTAGCTGTTTTGTGTTTTTCAGCCGTTCTGTTAAATCTTCAGAACATAGCTGCATGTATGTAACAGCAGGTATTACAATAAGTAATGAACTGTTTTTCCCTGCCATTTATCTTTGTATTCAATCCCCTTTTAATCTTTATAAAGCTTTTACCTACACAAATCTCCCCATATAACCAGTGCCAGCCACTGAGGGCTCCTGCCAGGTGGGTGGATAAGCCTGGAAAACTGCAGGAGTAACACGCGAGGTCTGCTCATGCTTGTTGTGCCTCCTTCAGCTGTTTAGTGCTGTGTTCAGGATCACAGAGGATTTGCTGTAGCTGGCATAATGCTCACTAATCAAAGAGGTCAGAAGCACAGTTCTTATGGAAAATCTGCAAAAAAGGCTGGCCGTCATCATGTGAATCAGAATGACAGCCGGCTGAGAGCATGTGCTGGGAAAGGGAAGCTGCAACAAGTGGCAAATTAAAGGGGAAAAAAAGAAAAACCTAAAGTCATTATAGTAATAAACTGATCACCCCCTGAGATGCACTTCTGTGCTATATTGCATTGATTCTATTGAAGTCTTTCCCTTATGTGATGATTTATTACAGGCAATGTCAACTGATGATCCAGGTGCTATACGCCAATCAATCATTTCGCATCATAACCCTTAAATACCGATCTCTGACTAGTCTGAATTATCAAAAGCCTCCAAACGCCACTTCCCATTGCCCATCATTTCCCTAGAACCAATGAGAATGCAAGATCAGACCATGTGACTTTAAGTATTTCCAGCACTGCACTGAGCTGGCTTCTGTGTCTCAGCCCCTCACACGCGTCCATCCCTCGGTTGTCACGAACCCGGCGGCCTTCTGGCTACTATTCTGTCATTGTTAAAATAAAAGTGCTGCCATTTTTGCCATTGTGGTTTAATTGTGTGAATCTATGTCAAAATCTTTCTTTAGTGTAGTCTGGTATTTGCGCTTTTTGTTCTGAATAGTAGACTGTGCGTAGATAAACGTATTTTTTCTTGTGCTCATATCTATAAACAGAACTGTGCACAACTGCGGCGTTTCTGTAACAACCATCAACATAACAGCGAAGAACATGTTAAACACATCGTTAAAAATAGTATAAATTTGAAAGGACTATTGATATATCAAATGACAATATATTACTTAGGATACAATATTCATTTTATTTTACTTTACGAGAGCATCTGTCCCTCACAGTGTCTGCCAAGAAAAATTCCGGCCCTCGGACAAATGTAGTTAATGACCCCTGATTTATTGTGATCCTCGAAGAGATCATAACAAACATGATTGTTGTTCCACAGAACAAAGGTGATCACTCAGAACACTGTTCTGATTTACAGTGTGCCGTGCCTGTCCTTTAAGCAGACCCAAACCAACCAAGCCAACAGACTGCCTCCCACAACACAAGATGTTGTACTGCATGTCCCTGCGATTTCAGACTCTTTAAGACACTTCGAAGATGAGCTCAACAATGTCGGGATCCTCTAATTACTTTCAGCCACCCATGACTCACCAGCAGTTATCATTATTATTATCATAATCATCCTTGTTAAGTATGTGAAAGATAGCGAGCAGAGATTCCTATCAGCACCGCTAAAATACAGCAACATGGAGTGGACACATTATAAAGGCTTTATTCATTACAGTTTTAAGGCTACAAGGTTGGTTTACCTCAGCTTGAAAACAGGAAAGAGAGGATTCCGGAAACTGGGGGAAGATAAAGACAAGTCTCCTTGGGGAGGCCTGGAATACAGGCGGACTGACAGGATGACATCCGCAGAGGCTGTGACAAAAGGCGTCAAACAAACACACTGTGACCGGCGAAGGCAGAGAGTGCAAGGACTACTTGAGAAAGAGCTACCATAATCCAAACAGCTACAGAGCCAGGGGGAAGTCCATGTGAACGGCCACTCTGTGCTTCAGTGAAATTATAGATGGAGCCCGGGAAAGGATGACTAACACATCCTGTCTCGGCCTGCAGCTTTGGTGCCACAAACTGAGAATCTAAACTGAGAAACAACCAGAGCTTAGAAAAGTCTTGAAACATAAATAAGTAAACTGGAGGATTTTAAATTGTTCTGAAGCTTTAAATACAAGCCATTTGTGTCATTTATAGGAACATTTTTAAAAGCATCAGAGTGACTTGGCTGTGCACAGTGTGAGAAAGTGGATATCACAATGGACCCTTAGTGAGTGCTGTTGTTCTAGCAATCACAAGGGCTGATACCGTGAAGGAAGTGTCCAGGAAAGTTTGTCCGGAAAATTCTGCAATTTGTCTGCTTCAGAGCGGAAACAGGCTCTCTGCACAAGGTCATCTTTTAACAAACGCTTCCACTCCCAACACACACATTCATCTACAGTCTGGCTATCACATCTACATTCCAGCTAACACTGAGATCCCTTTTATAATTAAAGACTTCACACAGCGCCCACACTTTCAGACATACATGGAAAAGGATTTCTCCAATTTCCAATAAATCACTGTGACTCAAAATGTTTGGCTGCACTAACTGACAAACAACCTTTTTAAAGAGTTGAGCAAATAAACCACAGTACAGGCTGCTCTTTTACAGCGACAAACTACCTGAGACTCAGTTGTTAGACAGCAGAGCCCAACCTAAAGAGTTTCTTTGAGGCAGATATTGTTATTTAAACCATATACCCTCAGATGATGCACATTTAAACAGTTATGCAAGATATGAAATGAAAGGGAAATATCACTCAAGTGTACAAAAAAAAAACAGTCAAGAGTGAAGATGTTACTCTGATTTGCTTAAAATCTGGTTCACTTCCTGTTAATACAGATTTCTTCTTCACCGCTGTCGCCAAGTCCTTGCTAATAGGGGTTGTTGAGGTTTTCTTGCTAACTTTGCAGGATCTTTACCTTACACCTCAAAAAGACTATTGTTGTGAACTTACTATTAATAAAGCAGAACTGAAATGAATGATAAAATATGTGGTGTGACCACAAAGTTCAGCAACTCTTCCCATAAAAGCCAAAGCCACTTTATTAGGTATACCTGTGCAACTTTTAGCACACGTATCTAATAAGACAATCACATGGAGGCAACTTAGTGCATTTAGGCATGTAGACATGATCAGGATGACCTTCTGGAGCTCAAACAGAGCATAAGAATGGGGGAAAAAGGTGATTTAAATTACTCTGATAGGAAGGCAACAGTAACTCACATGAGCAGTTGTTATAGTCAGATATGCTGAACACACAACACATCAAACCTTGAAGCAGATGGGCTACAGCAGCAGAAGACCACACTGGGTGCCACTCATGTCAACTAAGAACAGGAAACGGAGCTCACAGAACTGGACAGTAGGAGATTGCCTGGTCTCATGATTCTCAATTTCTGCTTTGACATTCAGATGTCAGAATTTGTCAGAATTGAAATAAATCGATCTATCCTGCCTTGAATAAATGGTTTAGGTTGTTTGAACAACAGTCAAACAGTCACCAGATCTCAGTCCAATGGGATGTGGTGGAACGGGAGAACAGCTGCGTGATGCGATCATATCAGCATGGACCAAACAGGAATGTTTCCAGCACCTTGCTGAATATTTGCCATTAAGAATTAAAGCAGTTCTGAAGGTCAAAAGGATCTAACCTGGGCCCAGTGAGGTGCACCTAATAAACTGGGTTAGTGAGTGTAGGTTTTAATTTTCAAAATTTTTTTAAATATAAAGTCGATTCGATTTTAATGCAAATGCCTGTTTGTTTTATTATATCCCTCATAATCCAAGAAACAGTACTAAGGGCATGGCCTGGACGTCCTTAGAGGAAGATCTGCTCTTGTAAACAGATTAACGTCAAACCAAAAATGCCTGCTCAAACTGTACGATTGTCATATCTGCAACTCAACTCCACAAAACAGAGATGAGTCTTCTCTAGATTTAGCCATTACTCTGCTGATGTTTAAAGCTGTACCAAAGAGTAAACTGCACATAAAATAAACATTTCAGTTGATTTATGAGTGGATGTAACAGTCCAGTGTTGAAATTCAGAGTGAAGGAAAAATGTTATTTTATTATCAATACCTTCTAAATTACACAATGCAAAGCATCACACATTTAGCTTGAGGGTGGCAAAATAATCCTGCCGTCCTGTCTCATACCCAACAAATGGTTTCAGCTGTGCAACAGAGCCGTAATAAATACATACTAATGACATTACATAAGATTGCTGAACCCGACAGCTGTGGTCGCGAGCTGTGTGGCGCTGTGGATAAGACAGAAGCTGATTTCGTTTTGAACCATCTCTGAAATCTGAAATTCTGCGTAGTTTGTTTGTCAAGAAATTCCTTTGGCCCCTCGAATCAAAGCAAATCATTTAAAAAGTATTATTACCTATTAGTGTACAACACAGAATTGGTTTGGTCTCCCACACCAGCACCGTGAGCACCACCTAAAAATAGCCCTCAAGGATATATATAAGGGGACTGACCAAACAACTGTCAAGCCTGCTTCTTGGAGAATAATCAGTCATCATGAAGTACTTTTTCCTTCCTGCAGCATGTAAACAAGAGCCATGCATAGAATACAGTCGCAGCAGTTTAATACCACGCAGACATGCTGGATATCCCATTGATGACAAAGCAAAGACGCACACTAATCCTAATCCATAGAGATGAACTACGATAAATATGCAGGGAGGGAGTGACAGATGTGCAGCAGAGTCTTTGCAGCAGCATCAGGAATTCTCTTTTTCACTACACAGCAAACGCAGTCTAAGACACGAAGGAAATCTAATTTGGGATGCTTTCATCACTGATTCTGGTTTCACATTGAGAGTGAAATAACAGCTGCAGTTATCACATGCTCCTCGTGCACTGCATTTTCAGCTCACAGTGGTTTAAATATGAGAAAGGATCCATTTGCTGTTTTCTCTGGAAATTACAGTTATTCTTCCATCTGCAGTAACTTAAGTTTAGGATAGCTGTTCTGGAAGCACATCTCCCTGGCATTCCCCGTGCAAACGCAGAAGAGAAAGTGCAGGTGCCAGTGGCAATAGATATGACACTGATTAGGTCAGAAACAACGTGAAAGGAGGGGCTGGTTTGGAGGTGGGTTGCAAAGCAGCTTGCAGATATGCAGCAATTGTGGGCAGGCTAAAGCAGCTTAGATAGGACGCACTACATGAGATAGCCAATTGGATGAACATCAGCTGAGATATCGGCTGATGTGCGCTGGAGCAGAGACAAGCTGATCTGTTGCTATTACGAAAGAGCTGCCATGCTACATGTTTTTAAAGTATCACAGGTCAAATATGAATTCTGATGTGGCTGATGGGGAAAATTATCAGACAGCAGTTGCCAAAAATAAAACTTGATTGAGCCTTGGAACTGAATCCATCCTCAATTACCGCTGCCTGATGTGAACATATTGACCATCTAACAACATCTCAGTCAGCTGATGGACAGAATTTAGATCACAAGCTCCCATAAATAAACCCACACATAACAAACGCGTTGATCGATTCAGCTCGGTAAAAGCTGGAATTGAAATTTTACAGTAAGCCTCTATAATTTACTTCCAGAGTTAAAAAAAGACAGGCTGAAGGACAGCCTTTCTGTCACCTCTCTAATGGTTGTATAGATTTGAAGAGAAAAGTATCACTTCTAGAGAAAAAGCAACCTAAGATGCCAATGTGAGAGGTTGTTAAAAGCTTAGCGCCACTTTATGGCTCCAGTAAATGGATTCTCCTTCGGTCTGTGGAGTCACCGGGGAAACAGCGGTGACAGGGAGCGCAAACACATGGGGGGGGGGGGGGGGGGGTGGGGGGGGAAGGGGGAACGTTTTTAAAAGCGGG
>VOQJ01032131.1:22530-38059 GCA_015052665.1 Apistogramma diplotaenia
GAATTTAGGGAAAACGAGGTCCCGTGGTGGCTTAAACTCAGCCTGAACTCACAATAATCTTTCATCTTTCCCACACAGCTCCTGGCATGACGCTTTGCGACACAGCACCCTTGAGCTTTCAGTTATGCTCTGCAAACCGGGGTTAATCCTGCCAAAGTTCAGTGTGAAGCGACCCAAAGTCACAGGCGTCGCGTGGAAATGTCGCCACCTGGCGGTTTAAACGTTTATGGCAGTGCGTTTAGGTACATGGCGGAGTGATGGGTTCACATCGTAGGCTTGTCTTCATTTGAGTGCTGTCTAAAAATTATGTTGCAGTTGCGGGTGTTTTAGTAGTACCAGTGTTTCGATGTTTAAAGGACTTAAACGTAAAGTTCGATTCTTACTACCTTAGCGATCACTTATTATGTTTTTAATATTTTGAACTTTCTTTGATATGTATGTCCACATGCAACTTCTGGAAAAGGTTTTTTATTAGGCATTACGCTAATATATTGCGATGGCGACTGTTATTATTAATTTACTCGTCTGTGGACTACTGTGGAACACGTTGATACAGCTATCGTTTATCCTTCCGCGCATTAACTGAAGCCACAACACAACACAATTCCCATGAACGCACCGTCAAAGCTACTTCCTGTTAACAAAATCGACGACGCCGTCTTTATGGTTTCCACAGTAACCGCTGCCTAGCTTTCTGCTAATTGACTAGCTGTTTAAAAATCCTGTAAGGCGATTTTTAATTCTGGTTCTAATTTGTGACTGATATTTTTCCAGCGTAACCGACACGTCTTTAAATAGTTGTTTTATGGGTTTGCGGGCTACGCTAACCTAGTCTTGGACAGAGATCGTAGTTAGGTTAGCGTTAGCTAGCTAATCGAGCGACGAATAGACACTGAGAGGATCAAACTCCACTTTTGCTAACATGAATGAACAGTTGAAATTCATCGTCGAGCAACTGAACAAGGAGCCATTTAAGAAGACCTTAAACCTCATCACGTTTGACTCTCTGGAACCGATGCAGCTGCAGCAGATTTTAAACGATGTCCTGGCTGAAATAGACCCAAAGGTGACTGGATACTTTTACTAGCAGCACACGCTAAAGTTCATAACACTTTGTCGGTGTTAACACTGTGAGATTATGTGTGGTGATCATGGATAATGCCTCTCACTGATGTTTATTACTTTAGCAAGCCATAGACATCCGCGAGGAAATGCCTGAGCAAACGGTGAAGAGAGTTTGCACTCTGCTGGGGATGCTGAAATACAAACCTCCGGGGAACCCTTCTGATGTGTATGTACCTGCAGACACTTTGAGCTAAAATAATCTTGATCTCACTCTGATTTTATAATGTCAAAATGTATATCTCTTTGTATTCGCTTCGTTGATTCACATAAATGTGTATTTATTAAACACCTATAACACAAAACAGTGGAGCCATGGCCTTGTTTGGGAGACAAACGTCCTCTTGACTTTTAAGATTAGGCCTCAAATTTACCTTTTCCCCCTTTATTAGATAGTGTACACTGAAGAGCGGCGGATAGGGAGAACATGTAGGAAAGGGCCACAGGTTCAACAGGAACCCAGTCCTCCAGCTCCCCCAGCTCCGCAGCCAGTACATGGTCACCTGCTCACCCACTGAGCCACCCTGGTGCCTCTTTAAACTTTTGTTAAAGCTTGTATGGTGAGGTGAACATAACCCATCCCTCAGTTATGCTGCTGGGGCCTGCCCAGGGCTCACTGAGCATTTCTTTAACTTCATTTCATTCACTATGTGTCTCCCATAGTTTGTATTTTGTCCTTGTTTCTAGGTGCTCTCCTTTTCCCCCCTCTATTTTGTTACCATTCACCCTCCATCTGGCTGATTGCTGCACCTCAATGACCCTGTTTCTGCCAGAGATTTCTTCCTGTTAAAAGGGAGTTCTTTCTCCCCATTGCCACCAAATTCTTGCTCAGATTGTTTTCAGTGTCTGCAGTGAAATTATGGATCTCCCACGGTTTCACCTTTCATCTTCTGCAGTTTGAATCAGCTCTCCTCCTCCTTCTTCTTCCCTCTTGCAGAAGCAGTTTTAGACAGGGTCTGGTGACTGGCAGCAAGCCTGTGATTTACCCGATCCTCCACTGGCTGCTGCAGAGGGTCCCCGAGCTGAAGAAGAGGGCCTACTTGGCTCGTTTCCTTGTCAAGCTCGAGGTGCCTGCAGAGTTTCTGCAGGATGATGTTATCAGTGACACTTATCACCAGGTTTGTCAGTATATTAAAGATGCATGTCACTCCTGTGTCATTGGAACTGCTAATTTCATAAAAAGGTAAATAATGTGTGTTGATAGTATGAAGAGCTGGTGGAAGGATTTAAAACTTATCATAAGGAGTGTGAGCAACTGAGGACTTCAGGCTTCTCCACAGCAGAAATAAGAAGGGTAACAAATATTAATCATTTTCCAATCACTGCTTGTTAGAAGTTACAGCTTCTAAACTTTCCTCAGTATGAAACATATTTATGGGAAGTTTTGTTTTTTTTTAATTATTCCTTCTTCATTCATGACATTATTTAATCTTCTCTGCAATAACAGGACATTAGTGCCATGGAGGAAGAGAAAGACCAGCTCATCAAACGTGTGGAGAGGCTGAAGAAGAGGGTATGGCAGATCGTTCCTGGAGGCCTTGAGACTCCTGTAATGCTTGGAAGGCTTTAGGATTGACTGAGGAATGAAAACATGACCTCAAACAAATATTATCAGCTCCTCTAATAAATCTGACAAGCTTGCCAGAGGGATGTGACAGGCTGCAACGCTGTCTTAACAAGGCTGAGAAGTAATGAGGTGTTGAATTTATAGGTGTTACTTACAGGCCGTGTCAAAAGGTGAAACCTGACCCTGTCAGAGGTTCTCGGTTATTTTTGCTGGCCATCTGATAGCTGCCGTGGCACTTAATCATCATGTTTTCTTTCCACTAGGTGGAGTCGGTGTCCAGCCATCAGCGGATGCTGGAGCAAGCCAGGCAGCTGCGGGTGGAGAAGGAGAGGGAGGAGGCACTGACTCACCAGAAGCAAGAGCAGAAGAATCAAGTAAATCCTTGGGATTACTTGTGTCATTTATCACAGTTTTTGTTTGAGACCGTATATTTTAGCGAGTCACGACAGTCAAGTTAAGCAAGTTTGTGAGTCATTGCGCTCGCTGCCTTTTCTGCACCTTTTTTCACTGTCTTTTTCTTATCCTGTCTTGCTTGGCATAGTTGGAAAAAAAACAAAGATTTTGGCAAAATCCTGCAAAATTAGGTTGTTTTTTTTGTTTTTTTTTTGCATGCTTTCTTTTTTTGGGGTTGAGCTACAATACCATTATTTCTTTGCTCACAACATTTGCATTCTTTCTTTTTCTTTTCCATTAGTATTTATTTTTATTTAGTTTACATTTTTTGTTTTCAGTCCAGTCTCATTTTGCCTGAGACATTATAAGTCTCAGCCAAAATGCCAAAAAATCTGTGAGAACAAAGGTGATTGTGGAGGTATAGTTTAATGGAAAAGGCTATTTCAAGTCTCATTTTGGGCCATAGGCTAGGTCAGCTAATTTTACACACAGTAGGCTAGTGATTCTATAAATACATCTTTTATGTCACTGACCATTTTTTTTATTACTGTTAACAGTTCACTGAGAGTTAAATGCATTCAGTTTCTCTATTGCAGTGCATGTGGAATTTGTCAGATTTTAACATTTCACAAAAGAAGTTTGACACAGTCCCATACACACGCCAATCTCAAACACATCCTCAAGTGCTCCCTCAGGCTGCCTAACAAATGTCAAAGAAGATGGTTTAATATGAAAATAGTTCTCTGATTTCCTGCCATTGCCTATATCTGCGATTGCTTTTGTGTGCTCAGCTGTTTCAGGCTGAGCAGAGACTGCTGAGATCGCAGCAGCAGTTGAAGGATTTGCGACAGGCTGCAGCAGATGCCAGTCCAGAGAGTGAGTAACCATGTTCCTGCTAGATGCATACAGCTGGATGGGGCATTCAAGGGCACAACAGAGTGTGATCGGAGTGTCTCAGCTAATAGGCTTTAATCTGCTGAGACCCTCTGAGTGTGCTGATCTTTGAAGTGCTCTAATAGAGCTTATCTGATGTTGAAATTGTCTCCTTTTGTTCTCATCTGTGTTTTTTTTTCTCAGCCAAATGAGAGATTTACACATTTGCAGTTTCTAGAATGACTGCAGTACAGACAGAGATGCACTTGCACTATTAAAGTCAATTACAAGTGCCCCAAAAAATTAGGAACACTAAATGGAGCTGCTAATGTTTAGTATAAGCACTTGTCTTTCAACAGTAACATTTTTAAAGAACTTCGTTTTCCATGTTTTCTCTAGTTATTAGATGCACTGAATGCCTGAAAGGGGGTTTAAGTTCACTAAGCTCAAAGTGCTTAATGAAAAGATTTTTCTCTTTAAGGCTTAATGAAACGACTCGAAGAGGAGATCAAGATCAACTCCTACATGGTCTCTGAGAAACTTCCTAAGGAGCTGGAGGGAATGAGGCATGCAGTGCAGTTCCTGCAGAAAGTAGCATCAGACCCTGCAATGGGCCAAGCGGATCTCCAGGAGCTGGAGGATAAGGTCGGGGTCACCAGGAAGGATGTGGTGTTATGCTTGTGAACCATCAAGATTCTGAAAGTCTTTTAATTTACCTTCTCGCAGATTAAGGAAGCCGATTCTCAGCTAAACCAGCTGATTGAGAAGAGGATGATGAGATATGATCCCATGGATGACAAACTCTCCCTTTACAGACAGCAGGTTCTGACTGTGTTGATATTTTTTCTGATGCCTTTCGTTATTCTGTCTAGTTTTGACTCTTTAAACATTGCTACATTTTTATTAAGTAACCCTAAATAATGTTTGCCAAGAACACTGTTACACCTGAGATCATAAAATAAAGCAGTAGCTGAGCTATTACCAAACAAGTTACGATGCAGTCGTGCCAAACTTCATATTTAATCGCTTTAAAATGAGGCTCAGATGGAAGGATGTCTCATTTTGTTAAAAGCCTGTTGCCTTGACTCCGCTCTCCTCATGTCTCTTCCTTGCCTTTCTGCTCCCGTGTTCGGTAAGAGATACTATGACTCAGGGAGAAGAATCCAGGATGTGCAATTTCTGATATGATAAAGGGGGGCATGTATGCACCAGTGCAGACTTGCTTACCACCCTCCCTGAGGGTACAGCACCTGTTTTGTGACTGATATGAAGGAAACGTCCCACACTTACAGACATGAGCACCATCCAGTTATTTCAGGATTGTTGCAGTAAACAAAATGAAATTCATTTTTACTGTACCCCTTACTTAAGAGACCCTTCAGCATCCACAAAGTGACTTTTTAGGATTGCTGAGGGCGGGATAAAGAGACAAATATTGTTCATTTGAAAATACTGACCACCAGATATCTTTATTCTGTTCTCAGTGAATGTGATTGTGTCACACTTTTGCAAGCATTCTGTACGACTGGTGTCCAGCGTAGCAGAAGAACACTTTTTTTTTTCCAGCTCTTTCATTTCCATCGTGTTTGTGTATTTAAATCACACGACCCTTGTAGGCCTCCATCATTGCTCGAAGGAAGGAGTCGAAGGCAGAGGAGTTTCAAGAAGCGAGGGAGGAGCTGGCTGCGGCAGAGAGGGAGCTGAGACAGAGGACGAACCAGGCACAGGGCTCGGACGGCGAAGAGGTCATCCGTGGTGATAAGGTACACTGTCGGTGCCCACGCTCACAAATCAGTGCAGTGTTTGCTGGCTTATTAGCTGAACATAGCGGAGTTTTAGAAACAGGACACTGCCCTATGTGTAACTGCTATCATCTCCAGCTTTATCAAAGTAAGCACTAGAAGATTTGCAATCCGCAGAAAACACAAGAGGCTATTTTTGTTCTTATCCAAACACAGACAGGCTCACTGTGTAATGTTACTTATCCCTTTTCCCTACTCTCCCCCACATTCCCATGCACAGTCATAAATAGAACACAAAAAGAGAGAGAATGTCCAGAACAAGGAACTGTATTGGACAAACTTCCTGAAAGTTGTCCTTTTTCTTAATCTTCAGTGTAATCACTCTCCTAATTCAAGTCAGCTGGACAAACAATGTCAAGCAGACTTGGGGCATAGAAACTCTTATCCCACGACTCCCCATCCTTTCAGACACATGGCATGGCTTACTCTGAGGTGCCACATTGATGAGACGAAGTGAACTTAACTTAGAATAAACGTAAAGAAAATCTCGCGCATGAACCATGTAGTCCCAAGTCGCTTCTCAGCTGGCCAACAGAGTAAAGCTACAGAGCTGACGATACGCTGTTCTGTAAGAGTAGGTGACGAATGGGAGCCAACACCGGGACCATGTGAACTGATTTTTATAGCCTGCTATTTAGTGCATCTTTATGTCAGTGAGGTGAGAGGTGGGCTTTCTGCAAAGATCAGTCACAGCAGCTTTCTCTTAGTGGGTTAGGTATGTTGAGTCCTAATCCAGATCACTGTTACTCCTTTTCCACTGATGCAGCTCTGGTGCCCAATCTATAACCAGTTTTGTGGTTTCTTAAAGCTGACACCGGAGAGGCCCTGCAACATTACTGGGCCCAAAGTTGGACCCCTGATGTCACTTTCCATGGGAGGTGTTACCCCAAGAAATTCATTAATGATTGTTAGGTGCAACCTACAGATTCTGTCCACCATGGTTTTCTTCCCACATATGTTTCCACAACTAGTAACGCCAAGTAGTAATGAGTCCAGAAACCTGTTGAAGTGTGGGCTGCTTCCCAAAAGGCACCGAGGACAAAGCAGCACAGAAGCGACTGCATTGGTGGAAGAGAGATGGTATTGCTGAATGCATATGCTGAAAACATAACCGACCCAGGGGCTAAGCAGGGCTTCTCTCCACAGCCCCGCCCCCGAGAGGCGGAAGACAATGCATGGATGAATGGATTGTAGTATAAATTCTAGACTCGGGTTCACTGGATGGTCGGACACATGATTTCAAATAAATTTTAATGTTGCTCTGTAACTGCTGGATTAGAAGAAACAGCTGTTTGTGTGGACTCTCCCACTCATCTAATTCAGTTTAATGTAAAGTGGAAGCACCGCACTTTTACAAATTATTTTCCTGAGAGCATACTGTTAGTGCAATACAGAGTCTCAGCTGAGGGAACACGTTTTTATGTGGCAGCCCTGTGAACCACAGAAGAAGCTGAATGCACTGCGCTGGCTGGCTGGGGAATGCTCATGTGGAAAATGCATGAATGTGTTTAGCCCTGATTTTTTTAGTTGGGCAAATGGACATGCATGGTTAACCGTTTCAGACCTCCACGGTCAGCTTCACATAAACTCTGGGTTATAGCAGAGCTCAAATCTGAAAGGAGACTTTTGCAGCAGGAACAAAACGAATACTTTGAATGTTTCTGCCAAATGATAGAGGAAGCGAAGTATGAGTGGAAATGATGCTTTCAACATGTTCATTCTTTTTTGGAAGAGACGCAATAACGAGCAGTCGAGCCCTGCAGGGGCGCAGAGGTAGCAAAATCTCTGTGACGGGAAGATATATAATTAGAAACAGTGGAATATGTGATCCAGCGACATGTTTCACATCAATTATTCCCGTGTATTACAATCAATTTGAGACTCTTTAACTGAAATTAGAGAGCCGTTTGTAGAAACAAAGAGGCCCTTGAGACCGCTCATGAATGAAGTGAATGGAAAATGTTTTTTCAAACGCAGCTTATCAGACTCCTCCGTAGTTTCAGGCTATCAGCCATAGTGGAGATGATCACTTTATCAGAGGTATTTTCCATTCTGACCATTGTGTGTCATCACATGCCGCCCACCAACTGCAGGGTCTCTCTGAGGGGGATGACTGCATCTGTTCGTCATCGGTTGGACAGTAAGAGGAAACCGTTTTATCACGCACCCTCATCGCGCTGGTTACATTTAGTCTTACTTCAGTTGCAAATCTGACTAACACTTTTCTTTTTTTTTAAACTTGAAATGTGGATTTATTTAGATTTCCTGCTGTTTGTCCCACGTGTAGTTATTTGGAGTATCTGCTGCACAGTTCAGGTTTTGTTAACTCGTCTGCTTGCATGTGGGTGTACTGCCGAATGAGCCGCTGTCCATTTTAACAGCAGTTGTTTTGGGGATACAGTGTCAGGAACACTATGCAGTATAACTCTGCTGTGCTAATTCCTCTTGCAGCCACGTCTGCCCTTGATGTCCCAAAATAAACAAAGAATAAATGTATGCATTCACGGGTCCACATGGAGTGCATTCTGTGATTTTTGGGGCTCTTCTTCTGTGTCAGTGTTCATTTATAGCTGCTCTTCATTATGGAGGAGTTTCATTGTGTCCCAGCAGACATTTGGGGCGGGGAGTAAGTGAGCATCCATTTAAAGCAGTTATTCTGTCAGATGAAGCTGTTTGCTGCACGTAGCTGGCTGTGAATCTGAAAGGATCGAGTGACTCTTTCAGATCATAGCATGGCCTCCAGGCCTCTGCTGCAGCCACTGCTGTTCTCTAATCCCTTCCCTCCCCTGCCTCAACCCATTGTCTTCTCTTGTGGCCTTTCATAGCATCACAGCTGTGCTGGACACCGTGCCGCCAAATATAAACTGTGTTTATGCCTCTTTCATTGCTGTTTCCATATGAACTTTACACTTTCTTTTTTACATCAGGTTATAATGTGCTTCATAGAAACACCAGTAATATTAAAATGCATGTTCTATGTTATTTTGGACACACCTATAGCGAATATGTTTAGATTCAAAAGCCATTATAACTTCATGCATGTGTAAGTGGTTGCTTGTAGTCAGGGGTTAGAAATTTGGCAGGTGGGGGAAGATCGTACCCAGTCACGGGGGAGCCACAAGCCACTGTACTCCTTGTGTCAGTCCCAAGCCCATATTAATGGGCAGGGTTACATCAGGAAGGGCATCCGTTGTAAAACCTTTGCCAAATCAAGCATGTGGGTCATCAAGAATGAGATTTCCATAGCAGATCAGTCAGGGCCCGGGTTAACAACAACACACTCTGGTGCTGTTGGCCAACAGGGTGTCGGTATAAACTGCTACTGTGGGCTAAGTAAGAGGAGAGGGGAAGGCGTGTGAAGGTGTAGATAGGAAGAGAAATGGCGCAGGGGTAATCTTGAGGAAGAGTGTGTGAACAGTGTTGTGGATGCAAAGAGAGTGTCAGACAGGAACAAGAGTTTGAAGCTAGAAATGGAAGGAGTGATGTTGAATGTTGTCAGTGCATATGGCCCACAGGCTGGATATCAGAACAGAGAGGAATTCTGGAGTAGGTTGGATGAAGTTGGAGAGTGTGTCTCCAGCAGAGAGGATGGTGATTGGAGCAGACTTCATTGGGCATAAATGCATAAATGGTCTACGATGCTTTCAATACACCATGAAAGCATCGTAGAAACAAGAAGGAAAAGAGGATGTGCTGAAAATGTTAGCGAAGCATGGAATGTAATTTTCATATTATTGAGCAAGTATCTCAATGGTGGCCTCAAAATCTCATCTCTGCTCTTTGCGGTTGCTGGCCTCCAGCTCGCAATGGAACGGTTCGCAGCTGAGTGTGAAGCGGCTGGCATCAGAATCAGCAGCTCTAAGTCTGAGACCATGGTCCTCAGCTGGAAAAGGGTGGGGTGCCCACTCCGGATCAGGGACGAGTTGCTGCTGACGTGTTCAGGTATTTTGGGGTCTTGTTCATGCGTGACGGGAGTAGGGAATAGGAGATTGACAGACAGATTGGGGCTGCACCAGTCTGTCGTGGTAAAGAGGGAGCTGAGCGTAAAAGCGAAGCTGTCGATTTACCAGTCGATCTGCATCCCTACTCTCACCTAAGGTCATGAGCTCTGGGTAGTGACCGAAACAATGAGAATGCAATTACAAGCGGCAGAAATGAGCTTCCTCTGAAGGGTGGCTGGCCTCTCCCTTAGAGATAGGGTGAGTGCAGCCATTTGGGAGGGGCTCAGAGTAGAGCCGCTGCTCTTCCACATTGAAAAGGAGCCCAGGAGGCATCTGATTAGGATGCTCCCTGGGCTCCTCTTGGGTTAGCTGTTCCAGACATGTCCTAGCTGGAGAGACTGTATCTCTCTGCTGACCTTGGAATACCTTGGGGTCCCACCGGATGAGCTGGTGGAGGTGGCTGGGGAGATGGAGGTCTGGGCTTCTCTGCTTAGGCTGCTGACCCAGTGACCCGGCCCCAGATAGGCGGAAGAAGATGGATGGATGGATGGATGGATGGATGGATGGATGGATGGATGGATGGATGGATGGATGGATGGATGGATGAGCAAGTCATCAGTTGGAATCAATGCCAACTTAATCTGGTGCTGACAATTACCGATTCACTGTCCGAACAGCATTCCTGATTGTTCCAGCCCACTTTAACCCCTGCTTGTAATGTTGAATTCGTATTTACCCGACTCTGCAGTTCCCATTAATCTTACACACCACTTCAGCATCTTTGAGGTTGTTATTTTGGTTCTTGGCTCTTGGTTGGCAACCTTAAAATCCCACTCTACACTACTTGTCCTGCCCAAAATGTCACAGCAGACAAAGTTAGAATCTAGACACAATAGAGCAATTTAAGAGCTAAAGTCAGGACGGAGCTAACTGTAGTATAAAATCTAGATTCACGTCCATTGGATGGTCAGACACATGATTTCAAATACATTCTAATGTTGCTCTGTAACTGCTGGATTAGTAAAAGGAAAAAGCAGCTGTTTGTGTGGACCCTTCCACTCATCTAACTCAGGGTCGCAGTGAGGCAGATGCCAGCTGTCATAGGGTGAGAGGTGGAGAGTCTGTTGCATCTGAGACTAATGTTGAACTCTGTTTCCTTGTTCTTCTAAGCTGAAACGTTTGGTGGCAAAGCTGCGCAGCAAGGGGACAGTGTACAAGAAGAAGCGCCAGGAAATCACTGAGCTGGAAGCAGAATATGGAGTCCTGCAGCGAACGGAGGAGATTCTCAGGCAGAGACATGAGACCGTCCAGCAGAAACTGGTAATTCCTGATTTTTAATTTCATGACAGAGAAGCAGAGAATTAATTCTTTACAATGAAACAGAGGGAGGAATGGGATACACACCTTTCCTTTGCATTCTGAAGCCTGTTTTAATGCTGTAGAAAAAAGCTTGATTGTAAGTTGACAGTGACAGTTTCATAGGTTGCACAAATGCACGTGGGAAGTCTTATTAAAAAGCTCTTCAATAATAACTTTCAGTGTTCAATATTTCACAATGGACCACAGAAATCTTCCTCACCGCTCAGACTGACTGTATTCAGACTGTATGTACCCCCCCTCCTCCCCCTGCACTCGTACTGTCAGGCCAAATGTGCCGTTTTCACTTGAGCTCCCCATTCACATTCGTTCTGCTAACAGTGAAGTGGTAGAAGCTTCCTAGAAAGGGCTTCACACCTTTGTGTGATCCCAGCACCTGACTTGTTGATGGGCTCTCTGACGCAGACTGAGCTTCTATTTTTGACGGTTGCATCTGCTGCGCTTCCTCTGTCTGCATCCCACACAAGGATTTGCTCAAGCAATGAAAAAGTTTTCCTTCTGATCACATTTCTGGCTGACAATGTATCTTGCATATGAGCCTGTTTATTTGTGTTGTTTTTATTTGTTTGTTTAAAAAAAACCCCACATAGTTCCTCTTGTTGTTTAAAGCTTAAATATCAGGTGCTCTGTTAGTGTCCTCACAGTTTTACTTGGAACAATGTGTGGAACAGTATACAACCCCAGATCCATAAAACTCGCTGTATAAAATGTAAATGAAAACAGAATGCAATTATTTGCAATTTTGTCCTCGGTTAAAAGATAGGTTAAAGGTTTGATCAATTCTGTGAGAAAATGAACCATTTTAAGAGCTATATTGGCTGATTTTCAATTTGATGGCAGCAACATGTGTCAGGGCACCATGTTTACTTCTGTGTAGCATCTCCTCTTCTTTTAACAACAGTCTGTGCAAACATTCTTGCCTGATAGAGGATTCTAGCTGTCCTTGAACCCTTATTGTAGTAAAATATGGGTTTATGAGATTTGCAAATCTTTGCATTGGGGTTTTATTTACATTTTATGCAGAGTCACAGCTTTTCTTTGAAATTGGGGTGGTGTGTGAAATAAAGGAGGTCTCTGCTGTGTTTTAAAGCAAACTGTGGAGGCTGAGAAGGGTATCTCTGGCTACAGTGATACTCAGGAAGAGCTGGAGAGGGTTTCTGCCATCAAGAGCGAGCTAGACGAGAAGAAGGGCCGCACTCTGGATGGCATGTCTGAAATGGTGACTATACCACCTCAGTCGAACCCACACAAACATATTTTTCTTTTCTTTTTGTTAATCTGAGGAGCTGTTTAACCGACTGTAGACTTTGTAGTTACTGTAAATATATGATTACTGATCAATTAGTAAGCCGCTACGCCTGAGAGGATTGGCACAGGGAATCGGATGATAAAGTTACAGATTAGATTTCATCACTTAAAAGAAAACTTGTACAAACCAAATCAAAACATCGGTCAGTAATTGAATAGTAATTATTCTTTAACATGCTGTGACGTGTGTCACAAACACTTTTCAGATATGGGATGCTTCCTTCATCGGTCTGCTAAAGTATCAGTAATTGTTTTTCTGACATCAGTAACATTTACCTTATAGTAGACCTTTGTATAGTAGAGTACCTTTGCGTGATGAACGTGTTAAAGATTTCTATTCCCTGTGAGATCATACAGAAACGGGAGTGGAACAAAATGAGTGTTTAAGCCAGTCTGGACTGAGCTTTTGTTACTTGAACACACACAAACCTCATTTTAAATTTTAGTCATGTTGATATGAACATATGAGCATGTACCACAGGAACCTTCACAGCTTCATTCAGACATACGACCACAGCTGCAGAGAGAACCACGATATGCGTAAGTGTAAAGGGCTTATTATCTATCTCCACCAAGGAGCTTATGATTATGTTTTTTAGCCCAAGTTTTTTTGAATAAATTCTGGTAAAACTTTGTAGCAGTTTAAAGTGGGGTCATGTTAACAATCCATTAAACTGTGGCTTACATCTACCAAGATCTCAAAGGTCAGCTTAACGATTTATTGGTCCAAAACTGACAAAAAGCCTTAGAAACTATGACTCTTACAAGTATATTAAAATGGTAACAACTGCTTACCAAGAGGAAAGCAGTGGTGACTTTTATTAATGTGTTTGGCAGCTTGGATTTTTTTGGCTAACTGTAATTTCCTTGTTGATGATGATACCAAATATATCTGAATCCAAGGTAAAAGAAGACCGTTGCATTGAAATTTGAAAACGGCACTTGAAGGGCATAAAGCTGAAATCTGTGCTGTTTCAGTCAATACTTACCTGCTTACCTACCAGCTGCAGACACTCGCTCCCAATGTTGATCTGATTTGTCAGCTTGCATCTGTCTGGTTGACAGTGCTGGCTAACTTCATCATCTCAGTAAATCATTAGTCACAGTCATATTACCATCTGTTTCCTCTCAAGCCTCCGATTGCATACACCCACACGTGCTTATTGTAAGATTCATTTTCTTTGGTTTTTCTTGTTTGTTTTTACAGGTGAAGAAGTTAAACTCGATGATAGTGGAGAAAAAGTCTGCTCTAGCACCAATTATTAAAGAACTGAGGTCGCTGAGACAGCGGTGTCAGGTGAGCATCATATGAATTATTAATCCTGAACTTCAAAGAATCCTCACACCACATCAAACAGCGTTTGTGATCATAGTTGGTCTCCTGACCACATTTAAATAAGAACCTTCGGCTCACACGGCAAAACAACACCCCTCTTTAACGCCCAGCCTGTTAATAAAAGCAAGAATTTGATACAGAATGAAATTTTCATTAAGTGTGGGTAGCTAATTCATGCTTCAAAATATACTGGATGGGTCCTAATTCTGTCTCAGCAAACAAGTAGGAGTTCGCTTGTATATTATGCTATCATGGATAAGGCCCACTGGGAATAATTTACATAGGCCATAAATAAATGTATGATGGGAAAGCTCCCTGCATCGCTGAGCTAGAACAGAGGATTTAATTTTCCTACATGTGTTCCCAGAATTGCTCTTACATCTCAATGGGTTATGTCTGTTGATGAAGAGCTGCAACAGGAAGACATAAATAGACTCTGTAAGAAGTTAAACTGCTAAAACTCCAGCTGGAATCTTTTGTTGATATTTAATGGTGCTCTGAGTGGGACAAGAGTGTTGAAAAGAATGCATCTGTCACAGTTCTCTTACTGTATAGTAATGGATTTGCTTTTCTGTTCCGGTGTGACATGCTTGGGTTCCTAACAGGAGTTAAGCCAAGAGCATGAAGAGAAGAAGGTGCAGTATGAGAGCTGCGCTGCAGGTTTGGAGAGCAACAGATCAAAACTGGAGCAGGTATAGTTATTATAATGCACAGGTTTCATATACTCAGCAGTTTGTATGTATTTTACATGCTTTTTTTCCCAGTGTATTCTTATAGATTTTATCTTTACTGTGATGTAAAACAGGAGGTAAAAGCATCGAGAGAGGAGACGGCACAGAAGGAAAACCGATACCATTATATCAACGTCATGACGGAGGCAAGCATTTTGAAAAGATCGTTGCTTAAAGCAGGACCGTGCTGCCCACTGTTATCACTGTTTTCAAACCAAATTAGGCACAGGGGTGAATACAATGTCATGGCATTTTGCAAGCCACCTGCCCCCACAAACACCCACTGTGGCAGTAAACTCGATCACCTCTCTGTCCTCGGCAGATCTTTGAGATGCAAACACAGAGGGCAGCCGAAGAGATGAAGGCCTACGTGTCCCCTGATCCGCAGGAGAAGAAGAAAGCCATCAGGTGAGCCTGCTGAGCCAGACCGGCCAGCTGCTCGCCAGATGAATAGACGTTTACTTCAGCAAGCGCTCATAACAATACAGCCGGTTAATCTGCTGCTACTTTTTCTTTGCCGGTGCCGATGACACACCTTTATTTTTAAATACGCGGGGTGAAATCAGCTTGAAAAATGTCTGTCACATACATATTACTAATCTCCCTCTGCTTCGCTGTAGGGAAGTGTACATGAAGAACATTTCCAAACAGGAGTTACTCGGCAAGGTGAGAAAATTGTGCTGACAGAGTGCTGACCTAACAGATGCAGCGAGTCAATACTTGGAAATATTCCTTTATTCTGTCAAGAACCTGATCTGAGGACAGACAGCTTAGCCAAGGAAGTTTCACAAGGTTCGCTTTAGAAGTAAAGTAATAAATAATAATAATAATAATTATGCATTAGTCTTATATAGCGCTTTTCTAGACACTCAAAGACGCTTTACAATTTTTATGCACTATTCAATCACTCCACAATCATACTTGGTGGTGGTGAGCTACTAATGTAGCCACAGCTGCCCTGGGGCAGTCTGACAGAGGCGTGGCTGCCAGTTCGTGCCTACGGCCCTTCTGACCACGACCGTTACCAATCACACAACCACATTCACACCAGGCAACGTGGGGTTAAGTGTCTTGCCCAG
>VOQJ01032133.1:8453-25052 GCA_015052665.1 Apistogramma diplotaenia
TTGAATGGGCTGTTAGCTTTCATATCTACCAAATGTCTTCATCCTTCCTCCCTCCTGCTCCATCTCTTCATCTCTCCCTCCGACTCCCCAAAATCACTCTTTTATTTTACAGTCCCCTCCCTCCATTTAATTTCTTTCTTTCCCTCCTCCCTCCTCCCTCCACTCTCGCTCCAACCATCTATTTCTGTACCGCTCTCTTTCCCTCTCTCTCTCTCTCTGCTTTTTTCATTTCATTAATTTGTGAGGAGGAAACGAAAATGTCAGCTGCTTTTTACATTTATATTTTGTATCTCAGGCATTAAGCCGATGCTCTCTCCGTTACAGCTTATCCTAAGTGCCGGAGTTCTGTAGCTTTAATTCTCAAGATCACAAAACTAGAAAAAAAAAAGACATAAAAAAGACAAAAAATCAGTCAAAGCAGCTTATAAAATGTAGATGAAAAGTATTATAAATGTCATGATATGAAAATGTGTTTAAATCTCATAATAGTGTGATATAATGTTTTTATATTGATGAAGCCATTTTGAAATAAATACATATAAACTATGCAGCACATACACAGTTACAATATTCAACAGTGAAAAAGAGGAAACAGGTTATATTTGGGGTTGGTTTAATTGCATTCTCCTTCACAGTCACTGTTTTGGGAACTCATAAACACAAACACCAATGTCTCCTGCTAATTATCCAGTCTAATTACCTGTGTGCATAATGACTACTGGCAAATCTAAACACTGTCCCCACAAGAAGACGATTCGCCCCATGAGTCCTCGAGTCCTGTGCAGAGGTGAGTTTAAACCCACTTTGGAGGGAGCATTTTTATGTTTGCTCATAGATTCAACCTTTGCTTACCACATTTGCAGCGGGACAGGAAGAAAGCAGTTTGGGTGTGTGCTAATTGCTCCAGAAGCAGAATGATTGACTTTCAGATACTCTCACAGGCTTGTTAGTATCCAATTAGTAGATGCAATTAGTTGTCAGGTTGGTGAGACTGCCTGACAGTGGCCACAGGGGTGAATAGGTTAAGATTCAGCTTGATTCACCAGAGACCGGCATCATAAAACAGGGAACACATTTAGTAATGAGTTACCAAGTACCTTGAACCCAACTTGTCATAGCAGATTATCATGTGATGTTCATGTTCAGGCAGGCCACCGTCTAAACAGTGAAAGAAAAACAACCCGTGCACAAATACTGACAATAATTTACTGAGTGAAGGAAAGCAAAGACACCGGCCGTCACCGATGGACCTTTGATCTGTGCATTTCACACCATTTATTTGCTTATGAATCTAGTCTAAAGACACATGTCATGGATCTGGCTAATCTGGGCTTTTTACCGCTACCGTCAAAATCCTTTCCACGATGCGGTCCCAGGGAGGAGAGCCCACCTGCCCTCGTGGTACTGACCCGGTTTGGATATTTGGAAATCTGGTATCAGTGTCTCTTCTTATGGGGGCTGGAGGATACCTGTTCTACCAACAAATTAAGAAGATCTGGCTTATGGTTCGTACTTTGGTCGGATTACATAACCGATGGGCTGAGTAGAAGTGTACAAACTCTAACCAGTGTGTCCTGGATCTGAGCCGCAGGCTGGATGCGCGCGCTCCAGCTGGAATTGGACTCGCAGGTGAAGGGGTTCAGACCTGGAGAGAGCACTTTCTGCACAGAACATGTAAATGAAGGTGACCTGAAGAATTTGGTCAGCTGGATTTACAGAAAGTCCCAGTGAACTCAAGGCTGCTGTAAAACAACAAGAGCAACGTGACCCAAACAACATCTGCCTATCTGGAATTCGGCTCCCCGGAGTCGACCTTGAGTCGGCTATCAAGGTGCTCTCCGGGTGGCGTGCACACATGCCCCTCCCCTCCTTTGTGGGATCTGAATCCGTCGACCCTGGCTGCTGAGTTTGACAACCAACACACTGTTATCAGCAAAACTGTTAGCCGGACAGGCCCCCCCCTAACCCTAACCCGGCCCTCCCCATCCTGTATTGCTATCCATGCTTGAATGGTGTAATTGCTTGGCTAAGGTGGTTTTTGGATTCCTGTGCTGCTTTGTTTTGCTGTTTACTTTTGAAACGGTAGCACCTGTAAGGGCTGCATGACGGCAGGCCCCGCCCCCATGTTTGTCTTGTTGTTTGTGTATTGGTGGGTGTTCTGAAACTGTAATTTCCCCTTGAGATCAATATAGCCAGTCTACAAATGTTGCTTTCTCAACTGGTGACTTCATTAACTGAATGTGATTTGATGAGCAGGAGCTACTACCCCCCCCCCCCCCACCTCACCCCCCCATTACATAAACCCATATTTGTTCTGTAAAAATGTAATAGTAACTTTAAGGCACATAGATGTATAACCTATAACTTATACATTACTCATCTTCTCGCTTTATGTTTCTTGTTGCTTCTTGGGAGAACAGAACTTCAAAAGTCCTTTTTTAATCATCAGCTTCCAACAAACATTCCCACTTGGGAGGTACTTGATACAATCGCAGCCTCGTGCTGTTGTCCACCCACCAGCTGGGCACTTATTACCTTGAAGTTATCAATTGGACATGTTTCATCATGCAGTGTGTGGTTGCATTAGTCGCACGAGAATCAGCAGCACCTTCAAGAATGTTTTACCCACCTTTTATCCTACACATATTAATATGTAAATAGTGTTGTGCTGGGCAATACATACAAATGTATTAGTGTAGAACTGGTGTTCAGAAAAAACAAAACAAACAAAGAAGCTGTGGAATGCTTCCTCTTTTGACAGCACAGACAACAAAGCACCAAAAAACCAAATGACTCGAGCACTGCGTCCATTTACTATAATAAGCATTTACTGAACTGCTAGTATGATGTTATTTCTGAACCTGATTTTACAAGTCTTTTAGAGAAATTTGAAGCCATGTGTAGTAATCTTCTTGTTACCCTTTGCATCATCTTATATTTAATATGTCTGTTGAGCGGGAAGGTGTACAACCTCTGTCGGTTCTGTCGCAGATGCTGTTGCTGTATCATTATCAGAGTCCTGAAATAACGCCTAATAAGAGTAGAAATCTGGCTCTTGCTCAGTTACTAACGATTACCCTGAAGTCGTATAGATCACAAGAAACATCTCAGCGTTTGGCCAGAGCTTGCCCTAAAGTAATTACTCTGTCTAACAAATAGATTTGATTTGCTGTCGCGCACACACACATACGCAGCTGCGCACACATATTTATACACAAGTCGAGAAAAGTGGCATAGGCACACACTTGGAACGCGCACACACACACCCACACACAACTGTGTTGCCGCCAAATAAATGTGGCGGCACTCCTCGGGCCTAATAGTCTGGCTGTAATTAACATTGTCATAGTGATAATAGCCATTTATCCCTGACACACACACACACGCACACACACACACACACACACACACAGTCCAAACCTCTATCTTGTCTAGGCAGTTCGCCCAGCTGTCATCTCCCTCATCTGTTTTTCTCTCCCTCCCTCTTTTCCTCCCCCTTCAACAGTATTTAGACCTCCTGATCTTTCTTTTCCTGTTTTCACTTCTACTGAGTCTTTCATTCACCCCCTCTTTCCGATTTCCTCTTAAATATGTGTGCTGTGCATTTAGCGTTCTCTTTACACTCATCCGATCAAATCGTTTACTTCACACAATTCTTCATTTAACATCTTCCACTCTCTTTCTTTACCCTGCCACAGTCTAAGCAAATTGCTTATGGATTAGTGTTGGGGTGTAACACAGTCAGCTGCTTGATTGGCATTATGCTCTTATTTAGTTGCTCGCTGTCACTCACATTCATGCTTCCCATTTTGTTTGTTGGTTTTCCTGCCAGTTTGTCCCTCGTCTGTTACTTAGTACCTGATCAATTTCCCCCAAATACAATATACACTTCCTGCTGTTCCAGCTTTTAGTGGCCAGATTCTTAATGCTCTGCTTTGCATTCTTAATTTGTTTAAAGTTTGTTTGTTTTTTCCCTCCTGTTAGTGCTTCTCACACCTAGAAAACGAGCTTTTTCAGTGCTCCTGGAATTGAGTTTAAATAGAAATCAAAGTAATAAATCAAGAATATGTATCACCATTTCAGTGTCAAGTGAGAGTTTCCAAAAAAGAGAAGAAGGTTGCATTACATTATTACATACTTACATGTGCTGGTTTAAAAATAAATAACACATTTGCAAACTAAAAAGTGAATCATCTCACTTTGTATCAAACTCCAGTGATGACCTTTTTGAACAGTGGCGTATGAAACGAAAAGTTAAAGAACTTGTTGCCAGCTGAGAGAAATACAACCATGCACTAAAATACTCACTCATTCAAATGAATTGGAGAGTGTGTCCAAACTTTTAGTGGTACTGTACACACATTATTGGATTCCGGCTGGGTTAACCTACATAAGACAGTAAAAGCCACGTTATCGGTAACTAATCCAAAACAAAGCCGATTCCGAGAGGCGGCGGGGACGTGCACTGTGAACGAATAAGACTAAGTCAGCAGTTATTCCGAACTGGCACCGCTGCATAGCTAACATGTCCTCGTACCAAAACAACAAACTGCCAGAGAGTCCCAAAACAGCATTTATGAGTGTTTGCAAAAAGGACAAACACTAAAATCATTTACAAATTTACCAGTGTGGCGATATAGAAATCCACATTTGGACAACAAGTGCATCGTGAATCAAACAGAAAGCTTGAATCCTGGACACTCGAGTTTGTTTATGCATGGCACAAAGGCTAGCAAACTGAAGCTGTCGTTCCATTGGTTAGAACGCATTTGAAGCAGCTGAACTCTTGCTGTGTGCTGTGTGGCAGCATTGTTCTCCCAGCATTATCTGCAGTTTATGTGCGACACTGGAAACAACTTAACTGGTAGACCTAAACGTTTATGCATTAGAGTAAAAGGAAACCCTGCATACACATTAGTAGCTAAATCTATTGCAATGATGGTTTGAGCAGCTTTTCTCTTTTTTCAGCATAAACTCTTCTGAACATTCACTAATTTACACGCTTCGAGGTGCAGGGCGAGCTTCATTTCCAGAGTGAGGAGAAGTGATGATGGAGATGAAGATCAAAGTAAAGTTTGCTCAGTTTTCCTCACACTATAGCACTTGGATCTGTGAAGCATATTCTATATATGACTTCCTAATGAAATGTTAATTCACAGTTCAGCTTGCCTAGAAACATAAGGCACTGAAGTATTTAAGCTGTGTACTCAACTATAGCTTCAAAAGTCACTGGTCATTACTGAACATTATAAGTCAGTAACTGAAGAGCAAATATGACTATTTTCCACGATTGGTGCGTTTCACCTCGGCACTGCTGTGATTATGAAGGTTTACTGTCCTCCAATCTGAACGAGTCGCTGGTTCCTATACGGACCTATAATGAGCGCCCCCTACAGGCAGCAGAAGCCCAACACCACCTGATACTGTGTCATGGCGTATAAACTACAGGCCACTTTTCGACGTGCCTCATCAGTGTGTGTAGTGTGGCTGTAGCTCAGGTAAAGCAGGTCATATACTAATTGAAAGGTTAGTAGTTCAATCCCTGGTTGCTTCAGTCTGCATGCATGTTGTGTGGTGTGCTGTGAGTGCTAAAAGAACCAGTCTATTTGATGTTTAAGTGTTTCATTTAGTGCCATTTAGTTTCCATAGAATTTTCAGAAATCTGAGAAAATCCATTTTTACCCATTTATTCAAAATCTGCCAGAAATTTGTTATGTGGGTCCAAACTGTTTGCATATTTGTTGACTGTCAAGTTTGCACAAGATTAGTTGACTTTAAAACTGTTTGATTGGAACTAGCCCTTAAAAATAGAAGCGTCCTAAGTATGTAATTATATGTGAGCAAACGATATCGTTACTCTCATGTGAAGGTTAATTTAGGTAGTTAAATGTAAAACATTCTCCCGAGCAACACATGCAAAGGCATGAAAACAAACACACACAAGTGAACATGGGCACACGTGCAAAAGACACACACACACACACACACACAGAATGTCATACCCTTGATGTGTTTAATGGGTCTGTAGTA
This sequence comes from Apistogramma diplotaenia, assembly GCA_015052665.1. NCBI lineage: Eukaryota > Metazoa > Chordata > Actinopteri > Cichliformes > Cichlidae > Apistogramma > Apistogramma diplotaenia. Next base: position 14,484 of record VOQJ01032133.1, read on the forward strand.
AATTGCAGCTAAGTGCCTTCAACCAATTTTCCTTCAACAGCTGAGCCTTGACACCCACATGTGTGTAAGCTCATACTGTCACGCAGAAAACACTCTTAAAGGCTGGAAAGTTGACAGGTGACAGGAATGACATAATAAAGGGGAAAAAAATTCTAATTAACCGCAGCACAATGAAATTTATGCTTTAGTTAAAAAATCCATGCGTCCACCTTCTTCCACTTATTCTGTTCAGGAGTTTGGGGGGTGGATTGCTGACATAGGGTGAGAGGCTTTGCACATCTTCTATAGGTCGCCATAGTTACTTGTACGCCATAGTTAAATTAAACAGTGTACAGGGAAGCATGACCCACAGTTCGTTTTACCAGCCTTCTGCTGTGCATCTCAGTGCAGCCTTTCTGCTTTTCAGCCCCTCTGAACTACAAGCAAAGCAAACAATGGGAGCACTTTCTCATTTGAATACTGTTGTTTGTGAGAGGCTATTGATTATTCTCCTTTTCCACTCATCACTTCTAAAGCGTTCTTTTTCTTATCTGCCTCTTTATGATCTCATGTCTATGTTTTCTTTATTTATTGTCTAAAAGTCAAAAAGCATGGCACCTTCACAGTGACAAATAACATTGATCATGATGATGTTTGATGATTAAATGCAACTTCATTGCTCAGACTGAACCAATGCAATTGTTCTGCCATTGTATTCATGCACATATGTACATGGAACACAATGCACTGATTATAATGATTACATAATGACATGGGAATAGGGTTTGGTCCAAGTAACATTTGTTAATGGGGGTATTGGGTCCCTTCATGATTAAAAGGCCAATTACTCCATTAACTTTTTGTCCTTTTATAACTAAATGACTCATATGTCAATAAATGGGATGCCTTTAATGGATTTTTAGACCATTTGGTGGATTTTTAGATCATTTGGTGGTTTGCTTTTAACAAGGCATACGCTGGGTTTGGCCCAAATGTGTCAATAGATGCCTGGCTTTGTTAGTGTGTGCCATGCATTTAATATCGCCAAAGGGCTATAGGCTGATTAAATGACTGCTTTGAATGTAAAGCAGTGTCCTGTTGCTGTGGGTATAGAAGAAATTCTGTCATGTCTTAGTGTGTTAACATCATTCAGTTTAATGTATTCAAACTCAGGAAGTCATGGAGGACTTGCCTTCATTTTGTTTTACCATTTTTACAGGTAAAGTGCCCCAAACGCAGCGTTTCCTTACACTGATTAAAATCCACACCTTCAAAATAAAAGAACAAGAGGACTTGATGCAGAACACAGTCTTCCTCTGTTTGTAAAATGGACTAAAGTGCACGATGCATTTTTTTTTCCAAAGCTCTGAAAACTCAAGGTTTTAGAAAATTCAACTTTAAATGCAGCGGCAGAACAAGCGGGAGCTTTTTGTGCCTAATGGCACAGGGTTTGCAAGACGGTGATGAGAAGTAAAAAAGAGTGCAAAGGGAGGCTCAGAGTTGTATATGTTCCAAGCAATTTCCCCCAAATGAGAAACTTGACAATTTAAGAAATGAAGAGAAGAGTAGATAGGGTAGATATGTTCCCCTTTATTTGTGTGTGTCTAAGCATGTTTTAATGTCTTTGTGAATTAACTGGAAACAGCCACAAACTGTTGGTCAGTGTTTTCATTTTGACTGGAAGAAATTTCTGTATTTTATGTACGAGTGTGTGTGTAAGAGAGACAAGAAGCATGTGCAAAAACAGCAAGAAAAATGAGTGAAAGAGCAGCCGAGGCGGGAGAGTCAGAAAGAGAAATGCTTACATACACTTATTGTAAGTTGGAACTCAATTTATACAGAGGAGCAAAACACTCATTTTTTTCCACTGTGTCGACTATTTTGCTCTTTGTGTGCGTGTGTGTGTGCGTGTGTGTGTGTGTGTGTGTTTGTGGGTTTCTGTGATGGGTGGTCTCGCTCCAGTTGCTCCACTTGAAGTTGCACATTCTCACATGGATGCATGCATGGCTAAACTTTGCTGAGGAGGGAGGCTGTTTCTTAGACTTTATTTCTCTTTGTAACATGCACATACAACATATTTGTCAGTGCATAGGTGCAAGTGACACACACACACACACACACACACGGTCTCTTGCTCCCTCTTGCAATATCTCTTTGTGTATGTGTGAGACTCTTTTGCACACACAGACTCACATACACCTCTGCACAGGTGGTGTCAGGACCTACGCGAAGTCACACAAAAATGCATTCATTCATACATACAAACACTTGACACATTTACCGCCCATACACACACTTCCTGTAGCTTATCTCAGAGCAGCGTGCAGCAGTTTTTGAAGGCAGTAGGGAGCCAGTTGTTGATGAGCCACTTAATAATTCCCATGGACAGGCATGAAATTCTTTCCGCGGCTCTTTTTCTGTTTCCTCTAATATTCCTCTTCCTGTTATGTTTTATCTGCTATTTTTTTCACGTTCTCTATTTTTAAAAATTGTGTTCTGATTATTTTTTTCCCTGTTTTCTCTCTGTCTGCATTTTTTTTTTACTTTTACTCTTCTTGTTCTAATCTGTTTTCAAAAATACACGGCAGAATCTTTTCGTTTTCAAGAACATGGGGCAATTTTATTTCAAAATATACATTTAATAACATGATTGTAGATTAATATTAGCACAGAGTGTGCAACAGTGTTGTTGCATACTGCAGTTTGCATAATAACCAGGTGCAAACTACACCTTCAAGCTTTCTCCCTCTTTTCCGCTGTTTCTGCAGGGAGGAAGAGCAAAGATCAGGGCCTTTCTGCTGAAACCTTTTTAAGTTTAGTTGGTGGTATACACTGAAAACTATATGTGTTATGACATGGCCTTGTACTCTCAGTCAGACATGATGAAAAGCTTTGGCCTCATCCTGCCAATTCTGCTTCACTCACCAGCCTTCACCCACACCGAGTGAAACCTCACAGCCTCGTCACTCCAGTCAGCTTAAGATCCTAACAGCAGATGTAGCAATAGCTCCTCTGTCATAAAAGCACATATTCATTAACAGAATGAACACTGTAAGATATTTGCATAGCGCAGAGCCAGCCTGGCTCACGCTCAAACAAAAAGTGAGTATTCTCACTTTAAGTCATTATTTCCCTTTTTGCTAATTTAAAAATGCAGAAGGAAATTCATACGCCTCCGTGCGCTGCTAACATACGAGGATTTTTTTCTTTACGATGGCAAAAGGAAAATCCTTAGAATTAGCATATTGCACAGCTAGTGAGACTAAAATTTGTACAAGCTTTGACTGTGTGCACGCAGCAGAGTTGTGTCAAGATTTTAATGCTCGGGGAAAATCAAACTTTAAGAATACAGAGTTTTTATGAAACTATTATTCTATTATTGTGTTTAATTCTGCTTCCCCTTGTCTCCTTGGTTGGATTCTGTTCACCTGTGTTCTCCAGATGTGTCCCACCCCCCTGATTTCCTCGTGTGTGAGCCCTCAGTTTGCTTCAGGCCTTCCCTCCTGCCGGCTGCTCTGTTTAGTCGTGGCTTCGTCTTAGATGAAGCATTTCTGGCTCCAGTCGAGCTCAGCTGAAGGTAGTTTGTTTTTGCCCGCGTGCTCCTGCAATAAAGCAGAGTTTGAGTTAAGCCGCTGTCCGGCGTTTGGGTCCTGCCTTGCTCCCCATGCGGCTGAACCGTGACACTTCTAAGTCAAGCAACCATAAATATAGTCAAAGTAAAAAAAGTAAAACATTTTCTCTGAAATGTATTAGAATGTAATAATCTATGAGATTTAAAACATTAAAAATACCCAAAAGACCCATTAAAATACATGTATTTGGTCAACTCACAGTTTTTCTGCGATATGTTCGCACATGTCTACGTCAAAGGGCAGTTAAAAGGTTTTTTTAAAGTAATATTTGTGAAGGATACTGAGACTAACTGGGTTTACGTCTAACTCAGTAGCTGCATATTCTTCAAGCACACCTAAGATGATGCATGCACAATAACCAGATAACTCTAATATTCCTCTTTCTGCATCCTATATCACAGTGTCTCCATTACTATCATGTCGAAATGTTGAAATGTCCATTAACACTTTATTAGATGCACCTAACCAGGTTCTGGGTTGGATCCCTTTTCCCGTCATTACTGCCTCAATCCTCTTCACACGGTTGCTGCAGATCTGTCAGCTGCACATCTGTGATGCAAATCTCCCGTTCTGCAAAAGACAAAATGTTTCTTTAAAGAGAAACAGATTTATTCTCTCTTTCACCTTCATCTTCTCTGTTGGCATCTTGCATGCTAAGCTTAATTCCACTGGTGTCAAGCTAGAGACACACACACTCCCCATCCAGAAACAGTGGCCCAGCAAAGAACTCTGTAATCAGGTGTGTGTGTGTGTGTGTGTGTGTGTGTGTGTGTGTGTGTGTGTGTGTGTGTGTGTGTGTGTGTTGGCGGGGATAAATGCCCCCTTGGAAACTCAATGCCAAATAATCAGGATTGATGCTGGCGCACAGTGTTTTGAGGTGTGCATGTATGGTGGTTTGTTTGTGCTATTTTTGTTGGAAGGATTTAATCAAATGTAATCATGCTGATTACAATAATCGCAAGCTTATAATCACCTTTCCCCCGTCTATCTCTTCCTTTATACCTCTCCATGGTCTCTGCTCCATGGCTCTTCCTCTTTTTCCTCCTGCATCTTTCATCATCATCATCAGAAATGTCTGATGATGATGATGAAAGATGCTCTTTTGGACATGCTAAAGGTGGGAACTCAGTCTGATAGCATATTATTAACACAGGGATAAATTTCATATCTGCAACATTGTTATCGTATCTACTGTATGTTGTCTAATTACAGAACAGCACTGTACTGCATCTTGAACATGAAGTTCAAATAGAAACAACGTGGAAACAAATGTATAAATGTGGCAGTTCATCACAGGGCCGACACACAGGGACAGACAGTTATGATAAATTCACGCATACGCGTCTTTACATGCAGAGGACCTATGCAGGCATTGTGCAAACATGTTGCAGCTGGCACAGCTTGTTTGTTCCTGCATATGCCAAACAAAAACAATTTTAAGACGTACACGATAACCTCGGAGCTCATGAACTCTTTTTCATTCTCTGTACAGGACACAGAGGTTGTGAATACAGCCATTCTAACCGGGCGACGTGTCGCTGTGCCAGTCAAAGTGGTTACTGTGGAAAGTGATGGGCAGGTGAGGGAGGTGGATGACTCCATCACCTGCAGCTCATCAGATGTGGATGTGGTCAAGGTAAGGATTCATACAGTAATAAACATCGTGAGATGCTTCTGTATAAACTGTACAGATATTTCTTACATAATACACTTCAGGACGAGACGAGCGATGAGTTTTTCATTTTTGTTTCACTCAAAGTGTTCAGATGCTGATATGGGAATCTTGCACTTATCCAGCCTAAAAATATATTTTAGATTAAAGAGCAGTTTGGTCTCCAGGAGAAACAGTTTTGTAAACTTTTCAATCTTTGCACCTTCCAGACATTAAGAAAATGTTTGCCTGCAGGTTGCATTCATATAATTATTCCAGCCTTTCACGTCTTGTTGATAAAAAATTGTCCAGTGGAGATTTCTCATAAATAAGGTTCAGTGATAGTGTATAAATGTATGATTTAAATCCATATTTACTTGTAAGGATGCTTCTTCTGCATTGATCTTGGTGATGTCATGAACTCTGGGGTTTTATTTGTAGCTGTTATTCCTGCTTGGTTTAATTATGTTTATATTCTCAGCTCTAGTTTTAGTAAAGTGCATTGCCTCCGTTTCTTTACTTCCTGTTTTATTTTCTTAGTCACTTGTTTCTTGTGCTTGGCGTTTTGTTTTACTTCCTGTGTGTCTTGTTTTTCTGATTTAGTTCAGATGTGTTTCGCAGCTCTGTTCTGTCTACCAATCATCCTTCTGTGTATTTATAGTTGTGGTCTTCATCAGTGCATGTGATTTCCTCCCCCAGCCTCTGACCTTACCAAGCCTAAAGGAACACTTTGAAAACACCTCAGCTCTCAATAGGGGAAAAATTGCTGGATGCCCATAATGATATGGACTGAATAATGTGTGAGGAATCAAATGATGCCATATACACGTAGTTTGATGGAAATGAAAACTATCACCCTACAGAGGGCTGAATCAAAGACACCCCAAAAATCAAAGTTAAAAAAATTGCCTGGTAACTCCTGCCTCATGAGGCTGGGTACCGTGGTGCGCTAGCAGGAACCCAGGATCCTCTGCACTAGCGTAGGATTTCATCCTGATATCTAATGGCACTCATAGTGTTGTCACCTGGCCTGTAGAGGTCTGTGTATTTCTAAATGGATAAACCTCCTCAGACCATCACAGACCCACCACCAAACCAGTGATCCTGAATGATGCAGCACGTTCTTCACTGCTTCCCCACGACTGTGCTGGGAGACACTGGACTCCCAGTGCGTCCTCTGTAGGGTCATATTACCTGTAGTGACACAGACACTAACCAAATGCCAAACCAGTGAAAAACAGTCAGAAAAGATGAGGGGAAAAAAATGTGAGTTACCTGTGAAACTTGTGTTTATTTGACAAAGATCATCGGGATTGTTTGAGAGTACGACAGAGTCAAGCCAATACCTGATTCACTTCTTTTTACAGCCTGTCCTCCAAAGAAAACGTAAGAAGTAGTCGTTTCGCATTTGAGAAATAACGTCCAATATTTACGTTTTTGAGGGTTAAAAAAAGCGACATCTAGCAGTCCTGGACGAAAGTGCGTGTAAATAACGTGTTCGGTTTTGTGTGGCTGACCGCAGAAAAGACGTGAATATGTTCCCCTGACCCTGACCCTTATCCCTAACCATAACCACAGAGAAACGGACATAAAAGGAGGTTGAAAGAGCTGGAAATGTAGTGGAATAAGGCCACAAAGACCCACGTCCGACATAAGCCGACAAAGAGTCACTTCCGGATGCGACACGCGAAGGCGGAAGTAGACGCGGTGACTTGCAATGCGGAAGTAGGCGCGGTCATTTGAAAACGTAAATATAGGTCGTATTTCGGCTCTGTAGAAACGACTGATGCTTACGCTTTGTTTGGAGGATAAATTAATATTTATTTATTTGTCAAGGTGGTTCTGTGTGCACAACAACCCATTTTTCTGCCATCAGAATCTTTTTTTTATCTGTAATCATTTTTGTGTAACGACTTCCACAAAACCAAAGAGGTCATCTGGAGCAGCTGCCGTGGAACAATAACACGATCATGTCTCTTAAGCAGAATCATTTTCAGTTGCACTTGGAATTGAACCCGATGGATGGACCAGCTTAAGCCTGAAGTGTCTTTGCCATAATAACTGGATACTGAACCGCTGTACTAATTAATGAACAAGAAATTCCTCTACAGAAATGAGCCGGTACTGCGGAATAAGGGCTGATTCCTCTGGTGCTGCACTCCCTTATGCCCTCAGGGCCTAAAATGAAACACATCCTTGCTGTGACAGTTTCAATATGAAGCCAATTTCCTGCTACAAGCCGACAGGAGTGGTGCTGTTTAAGTACAATCAATAACAACAGCGGGAAAATGGAAAGCACTCATTCAGATAGATATAACGTTAGCGTTCGCTGTATGTGTGTGCTAGGTAGGTAGATGTTTACAGACAAGCATGTAGTACCATGCACAAATACATATTTAAACAGCTATTATAGAGGCAGAAACACAGCTCCATGCTAAAACAGCTGAATGCCGTCCACAAGGATCAATTACTATAGCAGACAAGGACAAATTTAAATATGCACATGCCATGCAAAACCAGTTTTAATACAAACAGCTGCCTGGTCCAGTTCACTGTTTTATCAGAGCTTCTGCTCCTTTATCTCCATGCAGGCACAGCAACTCGCTGACTGTCTTGCAACAAATAATAATCCGACTGCAGGAGCCGACTACAGCCAGCCAAGACAGAAACCCGCATCTAACTATACATGAAAACACAAAGTTTATTTTTCATACTCCTGCTTTTGTATGAATAGCAGCATCTTACAGCCGGCACAGGCGGTTACCTTTGGCAGAGCTGTGTTACTTGTTTCTGTTTCCTGTAAACAACAAAAAGCAAACCAGAGACTTGCTGTTGCTTCATATTTAAGCAGCAGAGCTTTTCCCACCGTCAGAGACAAATAAAAAATGTTTCCAGCAGTGTTGATCATCGAGACATTTCTCACCCACATTCAAGTGGAGCCTTAAAAATTAGACCGTTTTCTCCACCATTTATGATTTCTCTTGAAATGAAGCCAATAGCCGTGGCAGCTTTTTGAAACGGGGCACAATGCATTAGTAATTGAAACTGCAGCCATCATAGCACTCCAAGAGTTTCCGCACACATGCGATACACACTTCTGTTGAAGCTTTTAGAATTCTTTTATAGGTTTGAAGCTCCTGTGGTCATAAAAGTCACTGTAGTACTACGTCAAACGCCTCCACTTTAACTTTGTTCTTGATTTAGAAGAATAAAGCATGAGGCAGGAAACATTCCTGTGTTTTTGGTCTCAGTTTCAGGCGGAAGATTCGATTTTCATTTGGTTTTACTTCAGATTGCATTAACGTACCTTTTGTATAATTACTTATTGCGGATACGTGTTTGCAGGGGGGATTGCACGGCACCCTTTTCTGATTATCTGAATGTATAGAAATGAATGTATGGAAACGACTCGGTGAACATGCTCCCGGTTGCAGTGAAAGGCTGTTTAATGCATTTATCTGCGATATCAACACAAGCAGCTCTCCTTCAACCCTCCCCCTCTTTTCCCACGTTCTCTTCCAGTGTAAACTGTCTTGTTAAGGTCTCTCCTAATGTCGTCCCTGTGAAGTGTGCACGTGTATGAGCTGCTGCTGTTGGTACAGCGGTATGCGTAGGTCAGTGGTGTCAGAGCTAGTAGGGGACAAATAGGGGACAAGCACATGCATACACACAAATTAGTAGCATTATTCTGACCTCACGTAAAGGAAGGATGGGGAGAGGAGGAAAGACGGGATGAAGAGTGGCGAGAAGATGACAAATGGATCAATGAGGAGAGGAAAGGAGAGGAGGAACATGAATGAGAAAACTATGAATACAGACCACAAGTAGGAAACATATTAGCAATTCAGAGAAAAGGATTATAGGGTGTGTTGATAAAGTAGGGGCTTACTAATGCAGACATTATCTGCATCCATAAATGAGGATTTACCAGTTCTGTAAGTCATTCTGGGGTAAGTGAAAGCACTTACCTGTTCTTTATACAATTAAAGCTTACAGTTTTACCAAGAATGGCATCATGTTGACAGGCTGTGTTAATGAATTTATCACACGTGCATTTCTGTCTTAGACAGAATACTAGCATATAGTAGCTTTTAATGTAATAAAAATGCAATTGTCTTAAAAGGTGCATCCTGATTGTGCATTAAGTACAATAAAGCACCAGACTTCGCTCCTGTTATCTGTCTCACCTCATGTGCGTCTCCTTCTTTTATATTCCAGTCCAGCAGCAGCGTTTAAGCTCACCTCCTTAAAAATTGTCCTTCTCTATTTTAAATTTGATGTGCTGTAGCACCTCCACTGACAAGAATAGCTTTATGACCTTCAGAAAACAGGATCCAATTGATTGATGTCCACTTTCTCTAAACTGTAATGAAGGACTTTAACTACAGGCTCCACTTTACAGAAAAACAGTAACATCGTCTTTTCCCAGGCTTGACCCTAACGAAGCTATTAAAGTTACTCTGTAAAGTTACTCTTAAAATTTCATATAAAAAAATAAAGTCGGGAATCTTTTGGCCCGACTAAAATGCAGAGCCGTCTTTCACGGACAGATGAATATAAATGTATACGTGCGCATGCGTGCACGTATGTGGGATCACGTATATACGTGTCAAAGTCTGCAACTGGTTCATTAAACAGCTCACAGATCAATTCTTAATTTGCTTTGTATCTCTGCTAATACATGCAGCAACACACATACGCTAAGTCGCCCTCAAACACGCGTGCAGACGCACACTCGCACCCACTCGGCCACTTCAGGGGTTTTTGGGGGTTTTGCAGCCGCTTTAAAAGCAGAAGCCTAAAACAGTCGCTCTGAACAAAAGGACCTCGATAAACTCTCCATAGGTTCTTTATGCAAGTCACTTTATTTTTTATTAATCACATTAATATACGTGACATGTACAATATGTCACACGCTGACGGGAAAGAAGAAAGGAGAAGAGAGAGCGAAGAAAAAGCAGATATAAAGATATCATCATGCTCTGTGTGTGTGTGTGTGTGTGTGTGTGTGTGTGTGTGTGTGTGTGTGTGTTTTTAAGCGCGTGCATTTTTGTGTTGTCATGAAAAATGAGGGTGGGAAGCTGCAACAATGCCCCCCCAGCAGCCACAAAGACCCAGGAGACCTGTAGACTCCCAATGCTGAAGACCCGAGGCCACACATCCTAAGGACAACCACATGTGCACCCCAGCAGAAGAAAGATGGAGCCCCCCAGACGGAGCCCGCATGCCCAAAAGACCAGGGCCGCAGAGGCAAATGGCAACCAACCCCGCCAGAAGCTGGCTATCCCAGCGTGCGCCGAAGATCGG
>VOQJ01032136.1:7615-20741 GCA_015052665.1 Apistogramma diplotaenia
GAAACATTTACTTTGAGCAAAAGCATTATTTTTGCTATACAAGGAAATGCTACAGTCAGCAGGCCTTAAGCTTAGTTAGCATGAAAACTGGAAACTCATTGGAATAGTTAGCTTGGCTCTGTCCAAAGGTAGCAAATTACACATGCCACCATATCTGAAGCTTACTAATTAACTTTTAATATCTTGTTTAAGAGTAAAGAGCAAAGAGTTATGCGTTACCCCAACCCCGCAATGTTGAAACGGCAAAACTTGAAACCATTTAAATGTTACAAATCTTTGATTTTGAATCAGTGCACAAGATGTCATTAGATTACATGTTTTGTTTCGGGGTTTTGTTTCCAAATAAAGTGTCATTGAATGCTAAACTGAACTACTGAACTGTTTGGTTGCTTATTTGTTTTTTAAAATACATGTTCATAGTCGCATCACTTCTTCTATGATCATGAATGGCTATAACGTGCACTGAACATATCAGATATTAATTGGAGATAGAACATTAAGCACTGCAGCATTAAATTAAATTCCTACAATATATTCCCTCATAAACCTCTAATCTAATATACCCTCTATTATAATGCACTATTCATCACCATGGAGTTGAATACTATTTTTCAATGGATAATCAAATAGTGAATGTTTAATAAGTGAATAATTACACAACACCACAATTGCAAATAAAAGGCAGCAACACAAAAAGCAGATTTTACAAGGAAGCATTTGTTAATTTCAAGGAATATTCAGGATTTCACAAAAACAATTACAGTATACTTACAGTACTTATACAGCTTTGGGGTTACATGGAAATGCTTGTGGCAGCCTACTTCCTCCATGAACAATTCCACTGACTGCCTCTGGCTTGACCTACATCTCTCTGCGGTTGTGAGACTACTCTCATGTTGCTCTTTGTAGTGAAAAATTCTAGTAATGTTTAGCTTGAGGCCTTGCTTATGCCATGCACGAGGAAAAACCAAGCGTGCTTCTTTTAAGTTCAACCTCTGTGGGGCTTGTGCAACTTTGATTTGAAGTGAAATAGAAAAAGAAAAATGGAGTCCACACAACAGTAAAAGTTTGTGAATGACTTTAAATGCAATACTATAATGTGATGTTACAAACACAGCTGGCCTTCTCAGACATACGAGGACATTACTGGGAGCATGCTATAAATACGCCCACATCTAATCATGATCATGTGATTGTTGATGACTATCAGCCACACAAAGAAATAAAGACATCCATATAAGCATGTGCACATAATTATATGTTATATAATAGAAAAAAATATACAGCACTATCATAAAAATATAAACATGGACAAGTCAAAACACAGTAAATTGATTAACAGATTAAAAACATCCTGCAAAGCCAATATCCAAAAGGTAATGTAGATGATCTGAGGAATGAAGTAAAGCAGACTCATAACTTCCCCTGGGGAGCATTAGGAATGTTGGTTTTGCCAGCCACAGTCAGAGTTTTGTTTTCTTACCTCCAGCCTTAGGAAAGAGTAATGAGCTCAATATGGCATGTCACACCATGATGTGGCAAAAGACAGTGAACTTAAAAACATAACTGACAAGTAGTCAGTCTCGTTATGTGTAGATTTCAGATATCACAGGTTGAGCGTTGAGACATAAACTAATAATATTCACACGCCACTCAATCCAGCTTGGGTCATGGGTCTTCAACAACAGGATTGGTGTGGAGCAGTAGAGCATGGAAAAAAATTATTACTGATCAAAGTAGTGCATGTAACAGTCAAAAATCTGGACACACTCAGCCATGCATATGAATGAGTAGTGTGTCTAAATCTCATCTGCATGTCTTCATACAAACTCCTGACACAATACATGTTTGGTTATGCAAGTCTTCCACTTGCACCCAATGAAGATTAATTTTTGGTTGTGTACTTTGCATTTCCAATCTTATGTCCTCTGAACTCTACTCTGTCTCAGTATCATTATTAGATGCTATGCTTTAAATGTTAATACTTCAAACCTGCACAGCAGCCCTTAAACTGCTTCTTGTCTTCTGTGATAAAGGTTCCAGCCTACATAATTGCCTCGTTCTGCCAGTCTTCAACACTCCTCCTCATGGGTATCATGATGCATCTGATCGCTTAAAATTAATTATTTTCAAAGATTTCATAACTTTTTATTGCATTACCTGCATTACTTTGTTGATTGTCTTCTGTAGAAAACAAAATCTAAATAGCATGCTTTTCAAAACCTTGTTTAGCACCAAAAAAAGTGCTGAAGCTCTTTTGTAACTGTGTAACGTCCCATATCAGGTGAGGCATATAAAACCCGAGCTCAGCTTTACAGTTCACGAGCTCTGAAATCACTTAGAGCAATAGAGCAATACAGCCCTGTCTTCTGGCCATTCAGCACTGACAAGCCATTGCCTTTATTGTTTCTTTCTTTTTCTCTTTTTTTTTCTTTTTTAAGTATGAAGGATTTTAATGACGTAACAGACGATGTCAAAATCAGAGACTATGACACCATCACAGCTTTCCTTGGATCCTGGGGACCCTTTCAGGTCAGAATTTTTTTAGCACTGGCCATAAGCATTCTCCCGAATGGATTTATTGGTGGGTACATCGTATTTGTGGGTGCTACTCCACTTCATGAATGTTATATCCCTGAAAACATCAGTGAGATATGGAGAAATGTGACAATCCCACTTGAAACTGTCGACGGCATTGAAAAGCGCAGCTCTTGCTCGAGGCTTAACTTGGAAATTGTCAGGAACTACTCTCAGAATAATATTATCCCAAACGTTGACGTGAACATCAGTGAGATACCCTGGGAGAGTTGTGTGGATGGGTGGGTACACAGCAAAAACATCTACCAGTCAACAATTGTTGCAGAGGTAAGAAATTTGTCATCATTGCATTTAACTGATGAAACAAACATGCATGCGCAAGTATATTGTTGATCTGTATGTCTAATAAACTGAAATCCTTATCTGTTTTATAATACACTTAGCAGTAATCAAAGTATTTGGCATGGTCTCTACAGTTTTCAGATATGATAGTTTTACATAGACTTTTACTTCACATGATTAGACTAAAGTCAGAACGAATTTATCTACAGTAAATGGCTAAACTATGGCAGCCATCCATGTACAGCACCAACAACTCAAAATAGCAAACTTTTAATTACTACTCATACAAATGGAACAGCAACAACTAAAAGTTCAATATGTAAATATTTGGACATGATCTTGATCTTGCTTGAAGATTATTGTTGCAGGATTTAGTCATACAAATCAGTGCAGGTTGAAAAAGCACAGAAGCCTTGAATTTACTCAGCAACCAGCAACATCATGAGACCTACGGGATCGTCGCTAGCTTAAATGCCCATAGAATTGCAACCACATAGAGCAATAATTCTTTTTGCATATGAAACCAGAGGATTTACACTTACATATGATGCATTCACTGTGTCCCAGAGCGCTGTATCCTTCCTGTAACAGGTTGCAAAAATCAGGTAGCAAACTCTAACAACAAAACATACTACAGTACGTGCGCTTTATCGTGTGCATTAGCATGTGCAGCTATGGTATTTCTGTAGCTAGCATAATGTATAGATATAGAAAACGGTTTTCAATTTCTTTGTGGGTTAGTGCACTCGTTAGCTACCTTATGTAGTTACTATGGATTACCTTCATACATATACTTACAGTCAGGGTTCGGAAAGTTCTATTCATGTACAGTGAGTTGAAATTTTACAGCATGTATGAATGTAAAGATATGGTCGGGTGGACTTTTTGTGTTGTACATCTTAACTTGGATTTTAGACTAATGCTCAAAAAAATCACTCGCAGTTTGTGGGTGCATTTCATTCATGACCAAACGTCCCTCTCATGTCACATGTCAGGACTTTTACTTTATTAATATAAAGGGCATTTTTTTCCCTCCTCTTTTTCCAGCCATTGTAGTGTTGATTTACTTGCATGCTTTGGGTCATTGTCTTGTTGCATTACTCAGCCTCTCTGAAGTCTGAGATTATAGATCGTTGGCTTTTGAAAACCCACAATCAGTCATGAATTCATTGTTTCCCCCTAATGATTACGAAGCATCCAGGTACCAAAACCAAACGCAGACTCATAAAATAAAGTTAATGAACAAAAAAGTTGTTCTAATGTAGCAGAAGTTCAACGGGCAGCAAATGAGCAAAGTCCACAAATCCAGCCAGGTGATACACGTGAGAAAACTTACAGGCAGACAAACAGTCAGTACAATGCAGGACTAACACAAGCTAAGGGTTTAAATACTGTACACACAGAGGTAATTATGGAAACCAATCATAGAAAACAAGACAAGGGAAGCTAAACTAAATACAGTGCACACAAGACAAGAGAAAATCAAAATAAAACAGGGAACATCGAACATGCTGACAGAGACTTAACTAGACACAGGGATCACTTTGGAGGCAGGGTAAACTGAAAAAAGGAATACAATAAAAAACTAACAAATAGTAAGGAATATAAAACTGGTAACTGGTACAAAAAGCACAAGGCTGAAAACACAATAAACAAACAATTTTTTAAAATTAAACTTTGTTTACACAGGTAGTCCTACCTAAAACTAACAATTAAACTGAAGACAATTAAGAATAATAAGTCCAAAAACAAAGAACACTTGGTTGACGACCAAGGACCATGCCATATACACCGATTAGGCATAACAGTATGACCACCTGACTAATACTGTGTTGGTCCCCTTTTCTTGTCAAAATAGCCCTGACCCGTCAAGGTTTGCACTCCACTTGACCACTGAAGATGAGCCTCCATGGATTGGACTTGTTCGTCCAACACATCCTACTGGTGCTTGATTAGATTCAGATCTGTGGAATTTGGAGGCCAAGTCAACACCTCAAACTTGTTTTCGTGCTCCTCAAACAATTCCTGAACCATCTTTTCTTTGTGGCAGGGCACATTATCCTGCTGAAAGAGGCCACAGAACCTGTTTACATGGTCTGCAACAATTATTAGGTAGGTGGTACGTGTCAATGCAACAGCCACATGGATGGCAGGACCCAAGGTTTCCCAGCAGAACATTGCCCAAAGAATCACATTTCCTCCGCCAACTTAACATCTTCCCATAATGCATTCTGGTGACAAGTATTTCCCAGGTAAGTGACACACGCACCCGGCCATCCACGTGATGTAGGAGAAAATGTGATCCAGCAGACTAGGTTACCTTCTTCCTTTGCTCCATGGTCCTGTTCTGTTGCTCACGTGCCAATTGTTGGAGTTTTGGCTTGGTGAGTGTAATGTTGTAATAGTTTGCATTCACAAGCATTCTCCTAAATATGTTTCTACTGCAGGTCTATATTTAGCCACTAATCAGGGTTTAAAGTATAAAGAATATTTTGACAAGAAGGGGTCCTTCCGGACGATCGTTAGTGCTAATGTTAGCAACTTTGCTAGCAATGCTAGCTAGCAACCTGCAATCATAGCGATCTGAAGTAGAGAAAAACAACTCACAGACACAGTAGAGAGGAGAGCAGTAGAGGCCTGGAAACACCTCAGCAATGATCCACTTCTGTCACAACGACGGAGAGGAGAGGGTTTTTTTCTAACTCCTGATCCCCATCCCATTCCAGTAGGTGGCAGTAACACAGCACTAAGCTGGTTTCTTGGTTAAACCCAGAAGAAGAAGGAGAAGCCGGAGCACTGTAAAGCAGCTAAACAATGTTAAATAGATCGGATTTCTTTTTTTTTTTATTTCCGATATCCGATACAGTAATTTAGGTCAGAATCGAACCGATTCCGATATCGAATATCAGATCGGCGCATCCCTACTTCTATTAACTTTAAGGACAAAATGTTCACTTGCTCCCTAATATATCCCACCAAGTGCCAGGTTTCATGATGAAGAGAGAATCAGTGTTGTTCACTTCACCTGTCAGTGCTCATAATGTTATGCCTGATCGGAGTATAGATGGACATAGTTAAATTTATTAAATTTAGATTTACAGTACTTTATTCAAAGACAGGTTTGCAGGAGATGTATGTTTTAAAAGAGACTACTTAATGAATAAAATGTGTTGATCTTGCAGTGGGACTTGGTTTGTGAGAATGCATACAAACTTCCACTTGCCAGCTCCATTTATTATGCTGGTGTGCTAATGGGATCGTTGATCTCAGGTCTGGTGTCTGACAGGTCTGTACTGTACACAACATTATTTGAACAGTAATTGCACTGGTGTAGCCAACTAAACTGTGTCTCCTTACAGATACGGAAGGAAACCAATCCTCTTTATCATGATGCTGCTTCAAACTGTATCAATCACAGCACAGATATTCTCTCCAAGCTGGGAGATCTTCACCTTCATTTTCTTTTTTGTGGGTGCTGGGGGATTCTCCAACTATATTATTGCATTTGTGCTAGGTATGTTTTCCCAATAAGGAATGCACTATTTGATTATCCTTAATATGCACAGATATATTGTAATCTGAACCCCAGGTTGCCCCTGATGCATGTGATTGTGTGACTGTTGGTTTAAAAGCACTTACATACAGAAGAAGGTGCCATGGTAATGAGCTTTTGTAGTAAGAAAGTGCTTTGAGGGCTCAAATAGAGTAGAAAAGCACTACAAACCATTTCAAGTAGAAGTTGCACCTTCTGAAACATGTTGGCTTCAGGTGTAAAATTTAAGAAGAATTTATTGAACATCATTCATCACTGTTATATAGACATATAATACATGTTCCACTTTTGCACAGCTGTTTATACAGCCCCTAAAAACTGCAGATGAATTATACTTTATGCCAAACTGTAATGGTTTTTAATTGACTTGGCAAGTAAGGCAGATTGCACGGTCAATTTCAGAACTTTTGTTGTGATGATGTTACCAGTTTCCCACAATGTTGCTTGTGACATTTATTACAATTACAGGTTCAGAAATTCTAAGCCCAAAAACCAGAGTGATCTTTTGTTCTCTTGGAGTTTTTATGGGCTCAGCATTGGGGTACATGGCAATGCCTGCAGCAGCGTACTTCCTCCGGGAATGGCGGTTGCTGTTGATTCCAATGGCTGCCTGTGGATTGATCTATGTTCCTCTGTGGTGGTGAGACTATAAATTTGTTTCATTTTATATTGCCTTGTGTCCGGAAATGTGCTAAGCAGCTGTAAGCAGTTTATGTTTTAATTGTCAATATTAAGACTGTCTAATCTATGGAAAAAATGTTCTATACTTTTTTATTGGAGGTGGGAAACTTAGGCATTTACTAACCCAAACAGTGGATAAAAAAAATAAATTAAAAGAGAATGAAACTTATATGAAAATAATGTCACTAGAAACCTGTCAGCATCAAATATGTACTCAGCTTTTGTCATTTGGGTGAGCTTGTATATGCAGCACTGCATATACTTATTACGTGTTCAGAGATCAAAGCTCTTGTAAGACTCTCATTCAAGTCTTCTAAAAACAAGTTAGAAGCAAAGGCCGTGTGTCTTATTTGGATATTGACAAGCCAAAAGAAATTCAATTAGTAAAAATTTGACAAACACTTGTTGTCCACACCTCGGTTGCATTCTCTACATTAAACTACAATTCCAAAACATATCAGCATATTAAAAATGTATGGCCTTAAATGTACACCAGAAACTCCAAGATACTGGGTGTTATCTCCT
Source organism: Apistogramma diplotaenia (assembly GCA_015052665.1). NCBI lineage: Eukaryota > Metazoa > Chordata > Actinopteri > Cichliformes > Cichlidae > Apistogramma > Apistogramma diplotaenia. The sequence continues at coordinate 15,255 of VOQJ01032136.1, forward strand.
GAGGGTCTTCACTTACTGCCAAATGATAGTTTTTGTGTTTTTGCTGAAAAAAAATACATTATCTCTGTTTGTCTGTTCAGGATTGTCCCAGAGTCTCCCCGCTGGCTGCTCTCTCAGGGGAGAGTAAACGAGGCTGAAGCCATCCTGAAGGATGCTGCCAAGAGGAATAAAGTAGAGGTCCCACAGGCCATTTTTACACAAGCTGAGGTATGAGCATCAGCAGGTTGGTGATTTGAAATCAGAATGTGTTTAGAGAAATCTGAAAAAGATGTGACTTGAAAGTCCTAAAATGTTAATGAGATTAGAACTAAACCTTTGACATTTATACTATAATTCAATCCAGCCTGTCTGTGTCAGTCTTTGTGTTATACCACTTTGCACCAGAAGTCATGTTTCCTTCACAGATCCAGAACATAAAGTTTAACTGTAGTTTTGTCTCCTCCCCCGCAAACAGGTTGAAGATGCACTGACAATGAAGGAGGGAAAAGGGGGAAACAACTTTTTGGTCATCGTGAAAAACTGCAATATTTTCACTATCACATTAATATCTTCACTTCTGTGGTACATCTAGAATTTGCTCATATCACTTAAAAGATTCAAACTAACCTACTTTGTTGTTGTTTTTTTATGTGAAAGTAAGTACTGCTCTGCACTTCTCTGTAGGATCATCATCACCATTAGCTACTTTGCTTTAGTCCTCAACACCTCCAACCTGAATGGCGACCCCTACATAAACAGCTTCTTGTCTGCTGTCGTGGAAGTTCCAGCTTACATAATCGCCTTGATCCTGCTTAAGTTCTGCTCCAGGCACTTCTGCCAGTCTTCCACACTCTTTCTCGGAGGCGTCATGATCCTCTGTGTCCACCTCATCCCGATAGGTAATGATTAAAGCTCTTCAGCCAGGCCACTGATTAATGGAAAATCACTTGAGTTCACATCATGGATGAATACATTTTTGTACTTTGTCCCAAAAAATGTCAAAAGAAATAAATAATTCCTGTTTACTTCAGGTGTAAGTGCAGTCTAAATAAATCACTAAAGTGACTGACTGACCATCCATATTTATCACTAACACAGCTAGAATAATTAAGTAAGATGTATTTGGCTACACGAGGATGCTGAAAACAGTCCTTATTTGACTTTTTTTTTTAAATTGTGCTATAATGTTAAACTGTTTTTTACTTCCATAGATTTACCTGGCGTGGCTGTTTTTCTTGAGATGCTGGGAAAGTTTGGCATCACATCAGCATTCTGTGTGGTGTATGCTGTCACATCAGAGCTCTTCCCCACAGTTATCAGAAATACAGCAATGGGGATTTGCTCCATGGCTGGACGTATTGGCACCATCATCTCCCCTTTTATTATTTACTTGGGTATGAATTATTTATTCATTTATTTCAGGAAATTGCCCTGTACTGAGTTATTTATTAGACTAAAGTAGAAGCAGTAAGTATTTCCACAATATGGAGCAATTTTGTTTTAAAAGTTAATTGGACCAGAAAGCGCTTCATTGAACAGTTCATTAACTTAACCAACTTAGCCTCAACATTTACCTTCCTTAAACTCTAGTAAAACTTTTTCTTTTTTTTACCAGCATGTGCATAAAGTCAGTTTCTGTTTTGATGCCCTGTTTATTTTAATTTGGTGTTTTCCATTTGCAGGACAACAATTCAAGGCACTACCTTACATACTCATGGGAGTTCTAGCCATATGTGGTGCTGTCTTGTGTTTTGTGTTGCCTGAAACCTGTGGAAAAACACTGCCAGAGACCATATCACAAATGCCACAGATATGCAGGTAGGTTTGTACATGAATATGTTGACCGGGCTTTACATTTAATGACTATTTTTCCACACTTTTTTCTTTACGCTCCTCGCAAAACAATAAAAAACAAATTATTAATCAGTGAGTTTTGATGAAACTGCTCATTGTCACACTGTTGCTAATTGACCTCCTGTTGTTCCAGCAGGAGAAGAGGAGAAAAGAAAAAGAAGGCAGAAAATGAGGAAAGACCATCTGGTTGCCAGTTTAAAGAATCCAAATTATAGTTAGTCATTTTTTTCTCTGTTTTTTGTTTTTTCATACTGCTGAATGCTCTGTTATGAAGCAGCATGCTATTCTGTAACTAAACAACTCACATATTTTAAAGCTTTTCCGTACCGCTTTGCTTATTTTTATTTTTTTGTAAAAAAAAATGCACAATAAATTTTCAAGTAATGATTGGCAGAAAAAACAGATGTGACAAATAGAAGGGAAATAAAACTCAAATATGCACTTTTTTTCATTTTCATTTTTATTTCATGGTTCAGGTTTTACAGGGTGACCAGAATCTGCCCAAGAGTGGATGTCACAGTAATATCAGTACAAGGTCAGACTGTTCAATGCTCAGACAAATTGCAACAAAATAAAGGCCCTAGAGCTCTACAGGCCTCAGTATATCAAAATGTTAAAGTTCATGATAGTTCAATCAGAAAAAACCTTAAGACATGTGGGTTGTTTGGAAAGACTAGCAAGAGAAATTCTCTTCTCTCTAATAAAAATATGGCAACAAAGTTTTCAAAGTTGCATCTGAAGAAACCACAAGACTTCTGGGATAATGTCCTTTGGACAGATGTTTGGCCATTTCACAAACCGGGCTGCACGGCCATGACAAAAAAGAGAACTTCAACTAACCACAGTATGTGTAGTCAGTTGTGTCAGTGAGTTCACGAGTGAAGAAATAGTGTATGCAGTTTTGTCAAGTGCAAGGAGGTGAACCAAAAGCCAAAGAGGTGTCTCAAGGAAGAGCACCCCCCACAGCAAGTGAGCTGTGAGCACTTACTGTATACAGTAGGCACTGGCACACATTGAGCCCAGGTGTTGCCTGTGTCACTGACTGGCAAACGAGCCACGCGAGCCCTCTAATGCTTGCAGTCGACCTGCTGCACAAGCAGGCCAAACTGAAGGCAGAGCAGAGTGGGTCGTCACCTCACCACCTGTGGGCTGTTCAGATCGGACGACTGGTAAAACAATGGCCAACACGTGCACCAAACACAGGTGTCAAACACAGCAGAGACTCAATGCTAAAAGCTTAGCATTCACACAACCACACCCTAATGCAATAAGAAGTCATCTTAAAGATACCAGCACTGTTCCAGGCCCCTTTGCAATGTTGTTTACCCAAAAAAGCATTTTTAAGTGAAAGCTGGACAGACCAGCCTTGTTTTGCCAAAAGCTGTACAAAGACACGAGGGTGTGTGACTCAAGCTGAAAGTGGGCCAGAGGACGGGTGACTTAGAGCTGCGCGATATTTATTTTTAATCCCATTTTTATTATGACAGAAAAATCAAGTCAATATTTATTTGTGCGCGCTTTAGACTCAGTACTAAAGCTTGTTCACATGTCATAAAACTGCTTCTTCCTGCCTTTACACAGGCTACGCTGTGAATGGTGAGGAGTGGCGGTTTAAAAAGAAGCGTCATCTGTTTCCAGGGAAAGCCCACCAATATTTCACTTTCAGTTCAGATCTGACGGGAAGCTTGAAATGTAAACACATGAAGTGGTTTTCGCGTTACTTTAAGCTGAAAGTGATTCGTACCTTTTCAGGTCTGTTTGTGATTAAAAGGCAGGACTGGAGAAGCTGCAGGTAAACTGACCGCAGCGAGCGAGAGCGCAAAACGGAGTTAAGACGACACGATTTCGCCTGAAGCGCTGAGCGAACTAAAAGTGAAACCGAGCGGAGGAGCACAAGCTAGCCGTTTGATTCAGCCTTTTACTCAAATGTCGATGGATTGTCTTCGTTTTCGATGCGGAATAAGCTGATGGAGGAATAATTTAAGGTGAGCTTTCTGTTTATTTCTTTGGGGTTTTGTTTTCTTTTGGATTTGAATAAGCGCATTCTGTCGTGGCTCTAGTTTTTCCAAGACATCCTCGATGTAACTGGAACAGCAGTACGTCACTTAATTAACTCACTTAATTTGGAAATTATGAAGTAAATGTGATGCGCACACAAACCCAAAGCATGATTTCAGAAACACAGAGAGGTAGGCTGCTTCATAGACATAAAGCTAATCATTTCTTTCCTGCCGTATCGATTCATCTTGGTGCTGCATCTTAAAATATAAGTATTGTTTTCTTATTCGTTTTACTTTGGACGATGCTCGGCATTAAAGTCCGCTTTTGGCGTTTTAGTGCACGCAGGCTTAAATGAAAACATGTGTGTCTTTAAAGCGCATTTCGATTGACTGAAACATCTGAGTAGTGGCCTGTGTCCTGCTTGTGACTCTTGAAGTTTTCGAAAATTACGTGTTATGCTGATTCATGAGACCGGCATCACTCTATTAATTTGAAGTATTTTAAGCAACACATCAATATTATAATATTGGCCGCATAGTTTAGTTTGGTTGGTTAGTTGATTTTATTTTGGGGGGGGGTTAAGAAAAATCCGTTGGACTGATGAGCAAATTCTCTGCAGCTGTGACTGTGTTTAAATGGCTGCTCTGCTACGTGTACTGTTGTACCGTTGCATTATATATATATATATATATATATTTAACCACTGGGTGTCGCCAAAGCTATCAATCTCGTGAATAGCATGTTTAGTTTTTGTAATACATCTGAAATATTCACGTGCTTAACAACGGCACATTCGATTAAGCTTTATGCTCTGATTTTCTTGTGATTTACCTTAGTTTTGCAGTTTCACGTTTTAAAGTTTATGAAAAAATGTTTTCACACAAAGTACATTTTATACATCTGTTGCATTACTGGGCTAAATATTTAGTGATTAATTCATATGCAAACTGCATATGAATGCACCATGCTATTGTGTTTGGAGCTGGAGCAAAATTATATATTTCATATTCATATAATATAAAATTTTTTTTACACTGTTTATAGTTTCATAAGCTTTGATAAAGCTTATGATATATTTAATTAATTAGCATAAAATTTCAGTCTGTGCTTTCAAACCAATGTGGGACTTGGCCCGTGTGATTAGGCACATGAACAATAGTGGGTCCCAACTGCCTCCAAGGGACTGTGCCCTCTAGGGTTTACATGCCTGGGTTTCTCCACCTTTTGGTTTGAGAACTGAAGAAGCCTTTCAAATGAGAGGTGAAACAAAAACTCCATTCAATTAAGTTCAATTTTATTTATACAGTGTCATATCACAACAGTCACCTCAAGGCACTTTATTTTGTAAGGTAAAGACCCTACAATAATTACAGAGAAAACCCAACAGGCAAAACGACCCCCTATGAGCAAACACTTGGCGACAGTGGAAAGGATAAACTCCCTTTTAACAGGAAGAAACCTCCAGCAGAACCAGGCTCAGGGAGGGGCAGTCATCTGCTGTGACCGGTTGGGGCTGAGGAGAGAAAGAGAGGACAGAAGACATGCTGCCGAAGAGAGAGAGGGATTAATAATAAGTAATGAATATTTGCACAGCGAGGTATAAACAGAGCAAAAAGAGGTGAATGAAAAGAAACACTCGCTGCATAATGGGAA
>VOQJ01032144.1:6051-17759 GCA_015052665.1 Apistogramma diplotaenia
GTTAAAATGTCCAATATAATAAATAAATCAAATAAAATAAGTTTACTCAAAAAAAAAAAAATTATAGTTTCTACCCTTCCCATAATTAGGATGTCATCATGGCATCTGGGTTCTTGGCATTGTTCTCTACTAAATGAAACAAAAAAGCTGATTGTACTGAATTCTTGTTGCACCTTCAGAACAAAGCATTCTGCTAAGCTCAAAGTTTCTAAACAGTAGCCCACAGACTATATGTGACGTCACAGAGGTTATGTCATTTTTCTCCAGTAGTGTCCATGCTACTGCAACATAAGAGTGAATCTCAGAACAAAGTACAGGTACATACTTCAGAAATCACAAAGTTCATGCCATATTACTATAACCAGCCCTCTAAATTTCCCACAAGTGTGAATGGTTGTCTGCGTCGGCCCTGCAACAGGCTGGCGACCTGTACAGGTGTACCTGCCTCTTACCCTATGTCAGCTGGGATAGGCTCCACCTGACCCTCGGACGGACGGACGGACGGTTGGTTGGTTACTATAACGTGTTGGCATATTGGTCATGAGAACCTTCTTTGTTTCTCGACATCATTCAGATACAGATTCACGTTTGAGCTCACCCTTTGACATGTTCCTGAACTCTTCCTGAACTGAAATCTAGGCTCATTTTTACTAGCTGTTTACATCTGGAGGTAAACCCTTGTATTCACATTCATGATTTTTTTTTGCTCCTAAGCCTCGTGGTGTTGTCCAGCATTTCCCTTCTGTCTTTTTTCAAACACTTTGCAAATTTGATTTGGCCATTCAGCCCAACTGTGGTCTCCTTCACTTAGGGTTAGGAAAGAGACCACATTCAACTCTTGGAATCACGTACAAACTATTTCTCTATTTAATTTGTCATGAAATGACAGGCTATGAGCCATGAAACTGGCTGTCAAGTATTCAATTACTGTACTTTTCTAACTCTGGAAAATTCTGTAAATCCTAAATTGTTAATTTGATATTTTTGCTGCATCCACTTAATTAAATCTCAATGCCAACCTTTCAGTTGCATCTTGATTCCTTCATTTCAAATGTACTGTTGTGGTGAACTGTGGCCACATTACAAAACTGTCTGACTACTAAAGTCCATCTGAAGACCTTACTGTATGTTTACGAGGTCAGAGTAAAGTCTATTGTTAAAGGCTTTGGACTTTTTCCACAGGGCCCTTTAACAGTTATACAGGTTTAAAGATCCTATTTCAGTCTCTGACTTAACAAGCACATTTTACAACCTCCAACATGGAAACAGGACACATCAGAAAGGTGCTGACACTAGTCGTGACTGTTCACATAACACAAGTCAAACTGTAGCTGTGTGACATCAGCAGCTATCCCAGCTGACACAGGGCGAGAGGCAGGGTACACCCTGTACAGGTGCTTATTTATCAAAACTGTTAATAATTAAATACATATCTTTATTTGTCTCTGCTTTACACAGTGAGAGGAAAAAAACACAAATACTCCTCACAAGGTGAATATAATTTAAAAAAAACAAAGCCCTAATCTTACATCCAATATTCATCCATCCATCTTCTCCCACTTATCCGAGGCCGGGTTGCAGGGGCAGCAGCCTAAGCAGAGAGGCCAGACCCCCCCCTCTCCCCTGCCACGTCCACCGGCTCATCCAGTGGAACTCCAAGGTGTTCCCAGGCCAGCCGAGAAATATAATCTCTCCAGCGTGTCCTGGGTCTACCCCGGGTCTTTCTCCCGGTAGGACATGCACGGAACACCTCACCCAAGAGGCATCCTGGTCAGATGCCCACACCAATGCTCCTTCTGCTGTGGGGGAGCAGTATCCAATATCACTGGTGATTTGTCTAAAATGGTAACTGTAGTCAACAAGGGGTGTGCACTAGAGGTGTAACAGCTCTAAAACCCACGGTTCGGTCAGATTGCAGGTCAGAAGCCACAGTCTGGTGAACTTCAGTTATGTGTATTTGCATATATGATATAACCATATCTTGTGGTCATTTATGTGACTAAAACTAATTTCTTAGAACTTCATACCATCAAACAATAACAAAATTTAACTTTCAATGAACATGAAAGCAACATTTGCCTAGTAAAAAAAATCAACGGATGAATTAATCAGTATATGCTACATATGTAATTTAAAGGAATAGAAAATGACAAAATATAGAAAGACATGCAATGCAGCTCACATCCACAAAATATTTATGTCTGCCAACTCTGACTTGCATGACTGCTAAACTTAGACACAATGGAAAACCTTTACTTTGCACCTTGAGAAACTGTCAATACCAGGTTGTATAGCAATTCTTAAATGCTTTTAGAGGCAGTCAGCACGTCGCTGAATACAAACCGAGCAGGCCTCCAGTGAAAAGGTGGCGCTGGATCCAGAGGTGTTGAAAAATCCCTCCCCTGACCTTAATGCCCACAGTTTTATTAATGCTCTGAGCAGAGTGGTGAGTCATTAAAGAAAAAAAAAGCCTGTTAGCTCAAATGTAAATGTGGATGTGAGAAAGCCTGTTTGTCCTGCAGTGAGCCCAGATTACCTCTTCATAAGAATATTAGAACACAAACCAGGCTGCATCGAGGAAAAGACTAACCAGAGCGAACAATACGGAGAAAACAAAACTGTGACAACTGGGTCACTTTTTTCAAGCCTTTGCTCATTGGTTTCTGTGTAGAATACTAAATGATGAGCTCTTTACACATTTTAAAAAATAAGGCCATATGGACGAGAAAAGCAAGCAAAAATGTCCCTTTGTGTGGATTATTAACTAAATGTTAGCACACCATAATGTAACTACAAATCCTCCATCACATTGCATTTTTAAACATCTAAGAAATTTAGACATAAAATTAGAAAACAGAACTGTGTTAACAACTGCCTGTAAAATGAAACACTAAACATAATTTAAACTGGTACACTGTAGCTTTTGAGAATTTTCTTAATCAGAATTTTATCAGCAAAAAATTTAAATCCATGAAATAATTTCCGTGACTGGAAACCACGTTGAACTCCTAAACTGAAAAATTCTAAACTGAACTAAAATTATTTGTGAACTAACATTATAAGATTGTGACTGTCCAAGCCAAGGCTGCCCTCCTCCTCCTCCTCCTCCTCTTCCTCTTGTTTGGGGCTCATGGGGGCTAGTTTGTTTTCTTCTCATCTTGCCCACTGTTCCTGTCAGCAAATCCAGATCCTCTGTGGCACCTTCGACCCTCTCTTCCATCTAGCTCTGTGCTCCCTCTGTGCCCGAGTCCAACAGGCACTCCAGCCAGGATGATTAATAGCCCTCTGGAGGGATTCTCCATCCACTCAGCACATTGTTGAGAACCTCTGAAACAGGACAACAGTTGCATCCCCACTTCACACTGGGCCTAAGCCCTGCCTGTCATTTTCTGGTTAAGGCAATATGAACTGGCCAGATTTACAGCTACTAACCAGCACTAGGTGGCAGCCTGTCTGGGGAGCATGAGCTATTTTAATAGGGACTTTTACAACCAGTAATCCAAATGTTTGCCACACCTGTATAATCCACGGCGCCTCCCATCAACCACAACAGCACATTGATGAAGCTAATATTTATATTCTCTGCTTCCAAGGCATTTAGTTTGGTTCTTTGAACAGTAATGTAAGAAGTCAATTCAATTTTATTTGTACAGTGCCAAATCACAACAAGACAAGTCAGACAACACTGTTTCAGTCAAGTCAACTGTAATAAAATCTCCCAAGATTTAAAAAACAGTTTGAGTTTTTCATTTGATGACACCTAACAGATATTCTATTAAATTTGGTTCAACTCAATACTGTAAGGTAAAGACCCTCCAATAACTACAGAGAAAACCCAACAATCAAAACGACCCCCTGTGAGCAGCACTTGGCGACAGTGGGAAGGAAAAACTCCCTTTTAACAGGAAGAAACCTCCAGCAGAAGCAGGCTCAGGGAGGGGGGGTCATCTGCTGCGACCCGTCGGGATGAGGGGAGAGAGACAGGACTATGCTGTGAAGACAGCAAACTGGAATCTATCAAGAAAATAACTAATAATATTAGACATAATAAAAGGCCAAGATTAAAGTAATTCCCCTGTGATTAAATGGCATTTAAATGTATTTTATTTGAAATTACAATTAATTATATTTAGGCCTGCAACAATTTCTACATTTAAAAAATCCTTGACATAAATTTGTTGCTTTGGTGCTTCATTTAAACTCTGCAACTCTGGTGTCTCCATGTAAGGGGAGCATTTCACCCACGTTAGCAGCATCCAAGTTCTCTGTATCGGATTTTGTTCGTTTGTGGGAAAAAAGACCCTTTAAAACCAAGTGAATCATCACTGATAGGTTTTTCCAACTGTTATGCTTCTTTCCCTTTACTTCACCTATTAGCTACCAGAACAGAGCGCTACAGCCACATCGCCAACATGTTTTTCCACACAAACTGCTTTCTACACCTGCGTGTGTGGTGTGTGTGCGTGCGTGTGCGTGCGTGCGTGCGTGTGTGTGTGTGTGTGTTTTAAATGGCCGCTCTTTTTCTGTTTTGAATATTTATTATTGCTCATTAATAAAAAAGTACTTCCTGGGTGGCTCAGTGGTGGAGCAGGTGACCATTTACATATGGCGCAGGTTTGATTCCTGGCCCGTTGCCAGTTTGCTCCCGTGTCTTCCCCCCCTTTCCTGTCTCTCTCTCTACTGTCAATAAAGCTGCTGTGGCCCAAAATAAAATTTAAAAAAAGTACTTCACATCTAATCACCTGCATAATAAACACTTGATGACTAAAATAATTGACAGTGGCAGCCCTGATTGTACATTCTGGGACATGGATCCAACTGCTCAGGTATCAGGTGAAGATGACCGTCCTCCCTCCTCCTCTCCGTCTGTCTGTGTCTTCTCAACTATTTAGCCTAACTTTATACCTACTTCAAAAAGATGTGTTAGACATTAAAATAAGAGATGGCTTCACTCACTCTGATTGCTGTCTTCTGCCAGCAGCAGACACATTAAGCACTGCCATGAGGCAGATTCTCTTTGCTCTGAATGCCTTCATGGGTAAACATATTTACATAAGTGGCTGAGCGACATGAATTATGGCTCCTCTTTCTCGCCATTTGCCAGTTGTCTTCAACCGCTTCAATTGGGAGTGATATATGTGTGAAGATCAGGTGGCAGGGATGAGGACGGGAGGGGTGAGAGGGTTGAAGGTGGGGGTAAAAGGCCGCAACCAGTTCATAAGAGCTAGGGCTGCAACCCCTAAGAGCATGCCAATGCTCACAGCTGGACACACACACACGCCTGCCCTTGAAATGAGACTAGGACGGACAGCACATGTGCATTCTGTCCTGATGACTGACATGATGGTAAAACATGATGAATTAGTGAGGATATCAGCAGCACACAGATTAACTATGTGAAAACATTTCAAAGCAAAGTATTCTCGTTCTTGTTTTGATAATGGAGCTCTGCCACATCCAGGTGGACGCACTGCTGTGTCGGAGCAGCAGGCCGAGCCGCTTTGTACCACGTCTAGGTATGAACATGAGCAGTGGTGGAGCAGGCAGGAGGGTGAAGAAAATGAAAGGAAACAAACCGTCAAAGGTGTCAAAGCATTTCACAGAAAACAAAGAAAGTTGAATTTATTTTCATTTAAAAATAATAGTTGCATTCACTTTAATATTCATGTTTAAGTGATAATGGTCACAATGTAAAAGCAGGTGGTGTAAGAGTGAAAGAATCACTGACTAATCAGCTAATTGATAAAAACCAAAATAATCGTTAGTTGCAGCCCTAAAACTCGTTCAATGAACATTACATGTTATGGCCACAAACGACATGTTTAAAAATAAATTATTTCTGTCTGCTATTGCAATCCCACATTAGTTGTATTCCTTGCTTTGGGGAAAGCTAGATAATTATTGTAAAGCCCAGCTGGAGAGCAATCAAATCATCCTCCACAGTGGTCACTCTGCAGGTCCACTGCCATGCCCCCAAGACATCTACTTCTGATGCTGTGCTAGTGATTCGAGTCAATTAGAGGTGTGCTTGTGGATTTCATTATTGTCTGGATGTAAAGGAGAAAGCTGTCAGTCAGTGGGCCACTCTAGCTATGTATCTGGAGGGGAGCAAAGGGCTCTAAATCTGTATTTGTATGAATAAAAATGAAGGGATTTAGGAGCAGACTTGTCAAAAACCTGACCTTCGCTGCAGCAAAGGGACGGTGGAGGTGGGGAGTGTGGGGAGCAAAAGGAAAGAACTGAAGATTTCAGTAGCTGAGGCTCAGTGACTTCTGCATAAAAAGGTACAATAATAAAACAAGAGGAAATAAAATCTGTTTCAGGAACGGCTTCTCTCAGCGCTCTCTCTGAGGTATAGTCAACCAATAACAGAAATCCACAGAATTATTCAACAAGAGACAGATGGATTTGTCTGTGTTAGCAGTCCTGTGTGGGAGAACTCCCCTGTCAACGTCAAGGAAGAGATGAAGACTCAATCTGCAGCTCTAAATAATGCCTCCGATGAACAACTACAACGAAGCTTTCTGAACATGCTGGGAGTGGATGACAGAAGTTCATGCTCACAGGCAGCAGCACATCTAATCGAGAAGACAACATGTCGCCATCGGTGCAGTGCCTGGATTAGAAACAACACAGGACACACGGCTATTCAAGCCACCACAACTGCTCTGTTCACCAACAAGTACCGAGGAAGCTGTTTCCGTCCACAACGATCAGGCGAACGCTCTCAAAGACAAAGGCACCTCATGTTGGTGCAGAGATCACTTACATGTCTCAGCATGTTTTCAGTGGAAGGAAAAGAAGCTCAAAGTCGATGTTTGTGCCGTCGACCGTGACAAACAAGCATTAAAGAGAGAAATCACAGTGGAACTATCAGCTAACGAGGGGGCTAATTTGAGACAATGTTTAGTGCATTCAATACAGCACAAGGAAATTATTTTACCACCTTCCATTTCTTAAAATAGTTGATTTTATAACAGGTGAAAAATACTCATGAATCAATCTAAATATATCATAGAAGGCAGCCGTATCCTCAGCTATACAACAAGCCCCACTTCCACTCAGACCAATCGAGTCATCTCCGGTATCAACAAGGTTTCCCTTCAGGCTTTCTTAGGCACTCTATAAAAATGTTTGTGTATCGTTAAAGGGAAACCCTCCTTCAGCATAATTCAGATGACCCTGTTAGCATGCCATAGCAAACAGACGACAGCTACAACAGCATGAACTGGGACCTATTTTAAACGCAACATAAGCAACACTGTCTTACAGGTTTAAAAACAAAATGCTATCATTTTTAGCGAGTCAATACAAAACAGTATCAGGTGCTGGTCACAAAGCTGTGGGAAGCATTCGGTTACACGAGTGTAATGAGGTCAGGGACAGCGCATTAAATATGAGTCCCAAACCAAACCATTCCATGGAAATCAGAGCAACAGCTCCGACTTCCTGGGACTGACTGACAAAGGTGAAGCTGAGGCATTACAACACATGGCCCATCACTGGCCCGGCGTCTTTGACTGTGCTCTCATTGTTCTCAAGTCAGGCTTATATTTTCCAGAAGTTGGGGGAAATGTTTTCCTGCTTTCAGAAAAGAGACAAAACACTTCCTTTCCCAGAACAATTCATCTCTTTGACTGACAAGACTCCCTGCTATATTTACCCAACTAAAATTGCAGATGATATACTTCCAGCTGCACTACACTCCAGCTCTAATGCACATGGTCCTGTCAATCACACTAGTTACAAAAGAACAGAACCGCCAGGGCAGTGGATGCTACAACAGCACTAAGCTGCTCAGAAAGAGGGAAAGAAACAAAAGAGGAGAAGGGGCCGAGAAATCTTGTGGGGACTAATTCATATTTCCTTTGCTGGTTGGCTTGTGTTGTTAGAGGGAGTGGAGATACACATGAGAGTGAATGGAATTACCAGGCTTTCATTAAGCAGACAGCTGGGCCACTGCGAAGCCTCTCAGAAGCAGCAAAACACAGCCCACCCGCAAGATTTATCTACCAACAGTGTTTCAGTGTGCAACACAAAGCTACAAAGATCTATTAGGCTGTTGTGCTGCTGCAAAAACAAAACAAATTGATCAGTCTCTCAAGTACAGACTTCAGCTCTGCTTTGGTTATTTCCTCTCCATTTCACCTCTCATCACAGTTTGGATGTAACATCTGAGAGCTTATGTGCAGAGCACATTTAAACTTAGGAACAAAACAAGACCTTCAATCAATCTTGACATCAACTTATTATTAAATGTAAATGTACAAAGAAAATCCGGAACACTTCAATTTTCGATTCCACCTCCTCACCGATTCGATTACTGAACTGGACTAGAACGGGTGAGACTGGAGGAGCACAGGTTTGCTGATCTGATGGCTACAGGGAAAAGCTCATGGTGAGAAGCAAAGAAAAGAGGAAGGTTAAACAGTGTGCTGGATTCCTCCTCCAGCCAGCAGTGCCTGTCCATCTCACAGTGGCAGAGGCATTCCCTGGAGGAGCACAACAGTGGGGGGGGGCTTAGCTCCGTGTAGCCCCATGTGTTTCATCTTTCCCATTGCTCACAGCTTCTACAGCCGGAGCTGTACGGCCGTGGGAGCCACCAGGACTAACTGCAACGGCACGGCAACATGCAAGACTGTCCTCAGAGACAGCTTGGATCTCTCAGACAGAGCAGGACAGTTGACGGAGAGATGGGGGCTCAGACACAACCACTGTACTTTAGGACACATGAAGTCACAAATGATCAGTCAATGTTAGTGTACTAGACAAAATTCTGACACTGAAAAAGCACAAAATGCTATGACAGCATTAAAGTTAGTCTGATCTAAAAGTGCTCTAACTGCATACCTGAATCGATTGGAAACAGAAGGGTGACAAACGGGGGGCAGCCATGATGCAAACTGGTGTTTTCCTCTACAACTGTCACAGACAAACTGTGGAACAGCAGAAATGTCCACCCCATTAACTGAACATTACTCATCACTGTTACTAATAAATATTTAAGCAGAATGAGCACATCTAGAAATGAGCAGACTTGTACTACTGTCTCCTAGTACACATTTATTTTCTTGGTTGGAAGGTCCAGTCAAAGGTGACTTATTTTGATCTCTGACATTTTCACATATTAACACACGACTTGTGCAGACTGTGAAGCTCACAGGAGCTAATGAATCTACACATTTACATAAGCACAATTGGGATTTATTGAATAATTAGGCTAAGCATTATAAATTGCTATGGTCAAGTGCCTAGGCAACATTTAATAAAGAAAAATTATTCATTATTCCATTTCCAAGTAATTAATCCTAAACACAGGGAGGTAAGTGAGTGAAAGTCTTAATGTAACACATTATAACTCATATCTGTTAACAAGGATTTACAGAAGAAATATTGGCTCCAACGAAGCCTGGACCAGTTTTTTAGTCTGTGCTCAAACCCACAGTAATAACTCCCCGATGTGGGGGGGTGGGGGTCCCCCTGGCTATCGGACGACTGCTTGATAGTGCTAATCGCTGTGCTAATCGCTGTGCCCACTTGCTACTGTGGTAAAAGCAAACAGTGAATTGGTGAAATTCTGAGCCTGGCACAGCAGTGTCACTGCCGGATTACAACCCTGCATTTAAGACCAGAACTTAACGCTTTGCATGCAACCTGAAATGCTCCGTACCTTTGATGTTGTTCAGTATGTCACTGAGACCACCAAAGCTGTTGAGTAATGGGTCCTGTTCTTCGTCCTAGGCAAAGAAAAACATCAACATAAAGTATTAATTTGCCATTCAAATTAATACAACAGAGGGGTTTTTTGATCTGTGGAAGCACCCAACACATCGACTCTTGACAGGGACACCAACCAGTTGGATTAAAGTTTAATACTGCCATGCTAGTCACTCGTCATTTTTTCATGTCGTTAGTAAATCTAACTATAAACACACTTCAGTTCAGCTTCATTTATACAGCGCCAAATCACAACAGCAAATCAGTCGCCTCAAGGTGCTTTTTATTGTAAGGTGAAGACTACAATAATTACAATTCAACTTACCAGTGGAGTGTGGGTGTTCCACCTGGAGTTCCTCTTTATAGCACCAACAACAGTGCTAATTTCACCCTGGACAATGTAGATATTCTTGTCCACCATGTTGCTTTTCTGACAGAAAACACATAACAGGATATAAGACGCAAATAAAATAAAGTCAGAGCTAGGTAATAATTCACCTGAAGCCATTTAAAACAACCTAAAGACCATTTGTAAGTCTGAAGCTATTCATGTGTGCAGTGGTTTACACATTCATTTGGCAAGTGAAAGGTTGCTTGTTCAATTCCAGCTGGAGCCACAAATCTGAAGGGTTTGTGTAATGAAGGGGATCCAGTGTAAAACTCAAATCAGAACATGCAGAGCTACCTGGGTAGCAACCCTTGGCAAGAAAGAAGCAGCCAAAACAAAGTGTCTGCAGCTTTTGTTAGCAGAAATTAGCATTAACAACATCCATCCATCCTTTCCAGGGTCGCGGGCGGACATGTACTGTCATATAAATCGTCTCTATGCTTTTAGGCCCCGTTGACACGACACCATTTCCACTGGACACGGTGTTGTTTTGATGCATTTAAGCCTCTCATTTACACGGAGACCCTTGAAACGGCAAAATGTGCAGGTGCAAGTGCTCCACGCTGGACCCAGGTATCAAACTTTACTCACTCACTCCGTTCTCGTGTAAACGGGAGGCCAAAAATTTTGAAACAGTGTTGTGTAAATGGGGCCTGAAGGTTGTTACACACCAGACACGATGCGTAAAAACAACAAAATTCTGAATCTTCTGGATGCAAACTTGTTGTGTAACCTGTATTCACACTGAACGCATTGTGTTTTTACAAATAAATCATCCTCAAACGCACAGCGGCAGTGGAGTTTCATGGAGCTGAAGCTGCATCACGGCCACTTTAGCGCATATTTCAGGATGTCAGTGGGTCAGTTGAAGCTCCTTTTGGCACAGTTGAGATCACATCTGAGGAGGCAGCAGATTATTTCAGCGAGCCGACTCACCTGAGCAGCCTGCAGCTGTGTGTCTGAGGGAAAACACTAATATTTTACTGTTCACACATCACTGTGTGTGTGTGCACGCGCGCACAGAGCTATGAGCTCACATGCTGCTAAATGCAGCGCTCTGATTGGTCAGATCAGTTCATTCTTTTGCTGCAAATTCATCCTGTGAAATGACTCAGCCAGTGTGAACAGCTGCATTGAGAACAGGCGAGTCCAAAAAATATTTTTGACGCACAAAACATTCACATGGAGTTTACGTGTCCGCTGTGTAACGGCCTTTAGACTGGAGGAACCTTGTCATATTTCTAAGAGCTGTAGAGGAAATACTGCTTTTGCTCTGTGACCTCAGGGCAAAATGAGGAAAGCTGTAGTTCTTTTCTGCCACCAGCTTTTCTTCCACCTGATTAAATGAATCAATCCAATCTGACAGGATTTCTCCTGGACACAAACGTAGTACCTTCTAAGTACTGGCACATCTGGTACTGTGATCTTGATTTGCATGACATGATTTCTTCGATATACTGCTATGCTGATGTACAAATAAAATGTATACTTGAAGCAGCGCTTCTCAATTACCCCCCCAAATAAACTATGTAGCCAAGCACTACATACGTTTCATCATATTTCCTCATCTTAGCTTTTGGCCATTTTTGGTCGTCTATGTCAA
>VOQJ01032145.1:2187-25395 GCA_015052665.1 Apistogramma diplotaenia
GTGTGTGTGTGTGTGTGTGTGTGTGTGTGTGTGTGTGTGTGTGTGTGTGTTAGCCCTTTGTGTACCCTGTCCTATGACAGCTGGAATAGGCCAAGGATCTGGACTGGATCTCTCTGAGGTGGAAAAGTCATATCCAAACCAAAAACCTTTTCATCTTTAACCATAAATACCGGAGCACAAACAAAGAAAGTTATTGATTTGTCAAAGAAAGTGATGAAAGACAAAGACAGGCTGGTCAGTAAAGGTCAAACCACAATCACAAGAATGATTTCCAGACATGAGAGTGAAGCTCTCAGAATAATGAGATTTCTCTTTCTTTTCTTTTTTGTGTTTTTCGTTTTCTTTCTTTCTTACTCTCTTATTCATCATTCGGCTTCGTTAAGGGCGCGTGGGGGGGGGGGGTCGGGCTGAAGTGTGGCGCCAGGTTTGATCACGTGTTTCCGTGCGAGTATCAAATAGAAGTGTAACAGGTCCCAGTGGAGCCTTAACCTTCAAAACTCACACCTGCAGCCACAGCACTCAGTCCTACCCGTGCTGGCTGTTATCCGCATTAATCACAGCATCCAGATGTGTTTTAACATTTCACATGGAGAATTCCAGAATCCGGGAGAGCGCTCACACTTGAGGACGGGGAACAGGTCATGTTCACCAGCGTGTACGGCCCGACAGAACAGATCGTGTAATTGCAGCACAGGGTCGCAGCTTTACTTCGCAGCTGTGAAAGTTTCCATTTGAATTGCAAATTGATTTCTCTTTGCCAAGCCGTCGACATCAAGCTGATCTCTTCCATCCGCGAGAACAGGGGAAAGGTCAGGGCAGCCTCCGAGGATTTTAATGACGTGTTAAAAAACTGTTGCGTGGAAAATTACGAACCAGAACACCTCGCTCCGGGTCCCGCTTTTGTGTCCCCCGCTCTCTTAAAACCATCAAAGGCAGAGCGCAGAAAGCAGTGACACACATTTAGTTTGAATGGAGGTGGCCGATAGGTCCCGAATGGCACGTATGCTGTGGGATTTTGTGAAAATCATACATTATTTACTGCATTTGTATGTTCTCATTTCCTCTTTAAAAGAATTGTTTTAAAAAACTTGGCACTTACACAGCTGCCTGGTGCTGGGAAGTATGAGGGGTTACATCAATGCTGCTATCTGACAGTGAGGAGATCAAACCCGCGGCCCGGGGACCGCTTCCGGCCACGCCCCCTACTTCCGGCCGTGAGTTGGTGTTAAAAATATGGTACAAATAGTTAAGTTACTAAGTTACTTTTTTGACATGTTGAGCGGAATGTCAAAAAATGAACTTAAATGGCCTATTTGTACTATATTTTTTAACACCAATTCACGGCCGGAAGTAGGGGGCGTGACCGGAAGCGGACCGCGAGTTTGAGATGCCTGATAGAGGGGGAGAAGGTTCATTCAAATCACACCTAGCCATCAGTGCAGATGACCTGCCACCTGAAAAAAAAAGGGGGGTAAAAAGGTTGTTTGACTAAAGCCAACAGGGTGCAGAGAAAGCTGGAGAAGCACTTTGAAAGCCGAACGTTATAGAAACGTATTTCTGGGTGTGAAAAGATGTGGCCTTGAGCTTTTGGCTTGCGCTTCAGCGTGCCTTGGCTGCAAACCATTTGATCTGGATGTTTTCTGCATTTAACCTGGTCACTGGGACATTTCAGGCTCCCCAAGTGACTTCTGATTACAAGTTCATCAACACAGACATAAACTATTACAAACACAGCAACTGCTGGTGATAGCCCAGATGTGCAGAGGATGATGGAGCGGGAAGGGGAAACAGTCCGGACAAATGTGTGCACTGGGAAAAAGAGAGTCCAAATTCACTCGTTTTTCTTTATTTGATATGATAGAGAAAGGAAGGAAGTGTTTATCCGTGGTATCTCTGGCAGTGGATTTGGCCACTAAACATCTGATATCACTGGACCTGGGAAGAAGATCAGCAGTCACGCCTATTCGCTCCTCAGCATCCGTGAGGCTGATGCCTGCAGAAAGCCCGGTGCTATGACCTCACCCGCTGCTTAGTGCCAGCGAAATCGCCCTTGGGTGTTTCAGTGCGGCTGAATATTGGATAAAGCAGGGTGGGGTTAGCTCATCCGTGAGGTCCACTTGCAGTTATTCACATGCACACTGACGTATGAAGCCGCAGTTATAAATGTTCTGTCTTTCTCGCTACCTCTCTTTTGTCCTTCCTGTCATAAATTAAATAAAGTCCTCCTGAGCCAAACCTGCATCCTGCTCCATTCCAGATGTGTTTAACGGCCTCTCTCGGAGACGCAGAAGCCTCGACGTCTCGCGGTGGTTCACTGACTCCTGTGTTGAAGGGCGACTCCATCGGAGCACGGATTGACTGGCTCGTATTTAGTCACTGTTGCTTCATCTCTTCGATCATCTATTTTAGTTTTGCCTTTGATTTACAAACTGCAGTCTGGTCACCCATAACCATGTCATCATGTGCTCAGATCTACACCCTCATTAATATTTCCCCTCTGGCTGTGGGATAAGGGTGGGTACTCGAGCTCAAGCTCTAGAAACTCAGCTGTTGCCAGTATGAAGCACATTAGGAAGAGCCAGAGGAAACATCACATGCTCCAGCAGCACTGAGTCAGGCCTCTGCTACAAAAGTGGAAACTTAAGCTGGATTTATAGCTCTCTGTTGTCTGTTTAGGGTGAACTCCAAGTTCTACTACTAACTTTCTAAAAGGGTGTATGTGTGAATATTTTACCTCTAATACACTGAAAGCTGCCACTCTGGTTGGTATTTGCTGTCAGAAGCACAGAGAAAGGATGGCATCTTCTCTGTCTTCTCCATCTATCTGCAGTCTGTGGTTCTTCTGTGGAACCACAGAGCACCTGAGTTAACAGTTACCCCCAGACTCACAAGACAACTAAGCTGAAACAGTCCATTGCCTCCCCCTGTGGCCAGGACCTCTCTGAAGCATTGTAGATGTGACAAGACACTTATTGTGTATGAATTTGACACGGAGGCATAGCGGAAGTTTCCATTGATTTCAGCATTTTTCCATTTAAAACTGTGAGTCTTTCTGTATTCCTAATAGGCAGGTCAACAAAGGATATCATGTATTCATTTTTTTGTGGGGACAAACTTTAATTTGGATCCCTGCTTCAGAAGAAGTAAGATAATCTAAAGATGATGCACAGTTTTCCCTTTTGTGTCCTCAAAACCACAAGATATTCCACAAACTTTGCATACTTTACATTCTCCACACAAGCAGCTGACTCTGAAGTTGAACACTCAAACCCACCATGTAATCTTTGATCAGCGGCTGCACAGACCAGCGCTCTGAACAGCTGAGTGTTATCACCAGACCGTGACTGTGGTTTCCATCTACTCCAAACAACGACAGCGGCTTTCTCATCAAAAGCTCTGAGCAACAGTGCGTTTAAATAATGTAGCAAACAGCTGAACGCCACTATAGCTCACAGTGCTGCAGCTATTTGTGAGCACTCACATTCTGCTCAGCAGCTCAGTTGCCTGGTTTCAGATATTAGATCTGGTTTGATGAGCTGACTGGTTTGAATGGTGGGGGAAGGCCTGCAGACAGAAAGAGTTCATTAGATTTCAGGAACCAAAAAATAAAAACTACCCCAGCTTCTGTGTTGCTGCTGGAGTTCCCCAAAGAAATTAGTTCAAATGTAAAAAACTATGTGGCACTCTGATTATTGCTGTTATTCCTTTAGGTTATTCACATATTTAAAAAGCACTGCTATCAAAATAAAGTTTTTTGTGTATTCATCACTTTGTATACATAAAATAGCATCTTTCTCCTTTATTCTGGGTCAAGACATGTGTCGAGCTCCCTGTGTTCCCTGGTTTTCTCATTCTTCCTGTGCTGATTTTTGATGTAACGAAGAAAGGCTCCTTTTCTTCTCCGCCACCTTAATACAGCTTCATAAGATGATTGTAGGCGTTTTGAAATTGCACATTTAATGTTTTTTTGTTATGTCTTGGATGGAACAAATCCAAACCTGAGTTAAACTGCACACTTTGCAGTGTTTTTGCCGCTATGCGCTCTTGAATTTGATGGCGTAGCAGCGCCCTCTACTGTTCAAACTGAATAGTGAATAAGAAATGCAAAGTCCAAACGGGGCAGCATTCATAAATACAAAAATGCCCTTCTGATTTATTCACATTCTCATGCTCAATCGATGGAGAACTGTAGAATATAAATTGATAAACACTTTTTAAAGGTCTGTATGAAATTAATGACTACACTGGAGGTCAAGCTACAGAAAAAAACAACTTTAATCAATAAGAATTGATGCACCACAAAATAAGAAACAGCTTGAAGTTGTAGTGAAGTACACGTTAGTCATTTATTTAAAAAATGATAAAAGGCACAGTTGAAGGATATATTTATCTGTCAATGCAAACCAAACCATAGTAAAATCAGCATGTTTTATATCTAAGTCCAGTGGTATCTGAGTCAGTGATGATAAATGACAAGACATACACTGTAACACTGAATGCATCTGGAAATTGCTCCAAATAGCTGCTTGCTGGCCCTCCTCTTGTTCCCAGTGACAAACTATTCTTTCTGGAAAGATCTCATAACCGACTTATCTGAGAGGTTGGTCTGGTATTGCATATGCACATGAAACAACAGGACCAAAAATAAGAAAAATATATAAGAAAAGAAGAAGAACAACAACACAGCAACTAGGAAACATTATCACTCAAGTAGTGGAGGAAGTTAAATTAGCACTGATCACTAGCACCATCATGTATGAAGCACAGCAGCTCACAATACAACCTGCCACTGAAATGTTGACTCACGTGGCTGCATGTTGAGATTTTAGCACCAATAAAGTGCTAGTGTCCAGTTCTCCTTTTCCCCTGAAATATGTGCTTCCTTTAAGTTCCTTAATATCACTGAAATACTGTTAGTATGTATCAAACAATGATGTACATTGTACATTATACTAAAATATACATTGTACTAAAATGACTCCATTTGTATACTAGACTAATTTTGTTCTCATATGCGCTGTAAAACCTCCTTCCAACAATGCAAACACCCTTTGGCTGGTTTCATTGCTTTATTTGGTAGAAGCATGAAAGCATCCATACATGTGCTTTACCTGAGACTTTGAGCACATGCGCCCAAATGTCAAAGGTTGCTAGCTCTAAGATGTTCAGGAGACAGGCTTCTTCTGCTGTTAAATGCCTAAAACAGACAACAATGATGATTATTCTTCCAGTATTTGAGTAAATTAAAGCTTAAACAAGTCTAGTTAAATAAAAGTGATCCTGAAACACAGTGTACATACCCTCAGAGACGTGGGTATGCATGCATGTCGTTAGGTGCAAAACAGTGAAATGAATCAGAATTTCATGAGCAGCTGAGTAATGTTATACCCAGGAAAAGAAAATGATCCCCTTTGTGACCAAAACCCCCGAGTTCTGCTTTTCTTTCTGCCTGGTTGGACTATTTAATATTATAGTGACTTACAAGGCTGTGAGTTGGGCTGAGCGAGCGGGAGCGCACAGGGCTGATGCTCCTGCTTCTGCTGCGGCTTCGACTCCACTGCGAAAACAGAAAAACCACCAGTATGCACATGAGCTTTCTATGTATTTCCATGTCCTGGCACAGCCTGTAAAACAACATCCAGTAATTATGATATATTTAAACGTTATAAAACCAATACCAGAGCACCGCTTCTAGTCACGGCCTCGCCCTTCACTATTACAGTGTTTTTTTCCATTAAGGCTGGCCACACATGGTACATCACCAGAGGAGCCGTGAACTCAGAGTCGTAGCTGCGCCGGTACCTGTCAGAGGGAGAGAAGAGCTAGGAGTGAGCATCTGAGTGCTGTGGGTGACATCTACTGGTGGAGGCTTGCAGTGGCATGCTGCAGCTCAGGGAGGGATAATGCAAACACAAAAACATCCCTGCACACAGGACTGACTTGATATCGTTGTAGAGTTCTCCATCACTGGCAAAGGCCAACTCCAGTGGAGGGTCCAGTGTCTGCATAGCGAAGGCCACCTTGCATGTCTCTCTGATCAGGGAACTGATGAGGGCAAAGTCGACCTCTGGCGGGAAGGAGATCCGAGGGTTCACATTCATAGCATTGATGACATCCTGCAGAGATGAAATACAGTCACGTATGTGTGTTTTTCTCAGAAACAGCATTTTTGTTGCACAGCAACCATGAGACGCATCATCCTACATTGATGCTGGCTTGAACATCATAAAGGTCCATGTTCCTGACGATGTAGTCCACTGTGGCATCTTCTAGGCTTTCTGGCCCAAAGTGAGTTGTGGACAGTGTCTTTCTGACTCTTAACCTGAACTGACGATAAGCCAGTTTTGCTGTCTTGAAGGATTCCTGTGACAGGAAAACAAGATAAAAAAAAAAGAATATACATCTTTGCATAAATCACCCCGGACAGCTCTGTGTACACACCGCTCTAAAATAGTTACAGCCATACCACAACTGCAATAAAAATAATTCTCTGGACCATCTCCAAGTCAGGAATGTAGCGTCGAAGGCGGGCCTGGGCGTCCAGACGCTCCACGGCATACAGGTCACTGAAGCGCGATACGAGCCGGGCGTGGCGGGAAGAGTTCGTGAGCTGCGCTCTGGTGGGCGACTCGCTCCTCCCGGGGCTGGAAGAGCGGCTGTGCCTGGACAGAGGGCTCGGAGAGCGACTCCTCACCAACCTGAGAGGCAGAACGAAAAAACAATGAATTATTTAAGACGCTGCACGGTGTCAGTGTGAGCGCATGTGATGTTTGAGTGTGCACCTTTCTTGCAGCACGACCTTCTCTGCGTTCAGGTAAGACACTTCGTCTCTCAACAAGCGAGTCTGCCGCTCGTAGTCATCCAGAGTTTCTAGCTTCCTTTTGTAAATCTCCACCTGCTCGTGTGCAGACCTCAGACTGAAACACAGACACGCTTCACGTTAGCAGAGAAACACACACGCCGCATTATCAAACAAGTAAACTACGTCGCCTACTCAGATCTCAGTTGTAATATTTCATCTTCAGTGGCCAGAAGGGTCGTGGCTGATTTGCTCTTTGTCTCATCCAATTCCTTCTGAGCATCAAGCAGCCTGTTTAAACAGATCAGTACTTGTATTTAGGGAGGTTTTTTTTTTTTCCAATTATCCAAAACGTAAATATGAGCCATGAAAGCTCGGGTAAGAAAGTGTCTGGTTTTCGTGTATGAATCAGACTCACTCAGCTCTGACTGACTCCAGCTGTCGCTGCGTGGAGCACAGCTGAGTCTGCAGCTTCTGCACGTCATTCTCATGGGAAGCAGAGAGCTCCCTGATCTTTCGGTCCTTCTCCACTGATTCCTAACAGCAACAAATAATGACGACACAATACAAACACAGAATAGCTGAACACACTCTGATACATTTAGTGGTTGATGGAGTCACCTGGATGAGCTGCAGGCTGGTGTCGTCGCTGACTGTGGGCCTCGCCATTGAGAAACACGTTCCGAGCCATGGTAGCAGTCGCGTTTTCAGAGTGTCCACTCCAGCATAGTGTCCTCCTAATTAGTGACAAAATATTTTCAGAGTACACGCAAAAAAAATAACCTAATATAAGTAAATCGATAAAGTCTATACCTTCTGCAGCTGTGAGGTTAAGGATGGCAAATAGTTGGCCCTGGATTTTGGAGGTGAGTTCGATCAGCTCACAACATCTGTTCAGATTCTGGTCGCAGGAAATCACCTGGGAGGGTTAAAAAAGGCCATTTCAGAATCACAGATTAAACATGTATGTTTCTGGACTGAGGATCCAGCAGGACATCTGATTGACTACCATGCCCTACAGTATGCTACACTTTATTGTCTCTTTTATTCTAAATAGGACCACAGTTGACCTAATCAACATTATACGATATTAAACAAAATATAAAACTAATTATTAAGACAATATAGCAATAAGGAAAGTATTTACTGGGGTCATAGACAAAATGAGCAGGAAGAACATTTACCAGTAAATTTCTATGCAATAATACTTCCATTTACAGCTAGAGGAAATGACCCCCTGCTGGCCGTTAAAACGAATAGAAGGCTAACAGGTGTGATTTTCGATATGTGTAATGCCTTTAGTTATATTGGTAAATGGAGCGCAGTGCACGTGATTTATGAAGGGCTTATATATAAAGTGAAGAAATAACTTGTTTTGCACGAATCTTTAGAAGTCCGCATTATTGTATTATAATCAACCCAGTGGTTTTTGACCACTTGAAATATCTTTATAAAACTGTGATGTTATTTATGTTGCAATTTTACAAAAGAGAATTTTAATGTCAATGACTTTTACTTTGATAAAAAATATATATATAAAAGTCACTTTGCCAAAACCTGATTTCAGCTTTTATCTTGTGATAGAAATGCTGTTTCTCGTTCAAAATGACTTGATATCATTCAAGACAGATATGTTTGACTTATGTTTCACAGATTATAAGTCAACAATTCGTTTACAGCCGTTTAATTAAAGGAAATCTTTTTTTGGCAAATACCGATTGTCTACATTTGAAGTTGCTGCCTCTACAGGAAGTAGGCGGAAGTGAATCATCTCAACGTGCCGTAAATATCTTTGTAAGTCCAGCGGTAGCCATGGGGACCGGCGTCCATACCAACCAGACTGTGGGAAATCAATGCGATCTAAACAAATGCGGTAATGTTTCAAATAGTTTAAAACGCTTCCAAAATCTGACTCTAACCGTTGCATCCATAACAATAACAATAAGGGGAAAAATGTAAAATAAAAAACACACTTTTGAAGAATAATATACTATAAAAACGGACGAGAGCAAACAAAGCTATTTGCCATCCTGAAGACGAGAATGCAGATATTACATCTGCAACTCTTTGGCTAAAACTGTCAACTGTGTACAAATATAAATTATTGATTCAGAGGATAGTGGTCGTGGAATGAGGCCACACTAAGGTCACGGATGAAGTGTTGTGGTCAGATTTAGGTCAGCAATGACTTATTGATGAACTTACATGGTAGTCTTTGTGCCAGCTCTCGAGCTTGTCCTGTAAGACGCTGAATGAAGATGTGTTGGTCAGTCTCCTTAAAGTGTCTGCCATGTCGGGCCACAGACCTCAGGAGGTCTTAAAATGCCCCAGGAGGAGGAGGACTACTGCAGCAGCAGCAGCAGCCGGGCTGGGGGTGTAAAAATTCCTGGACTGGCTGCTCCACCGCGGATGCCAAGCGACGCCTTTGGTTGTGGCAACCAAGTGAGGAGACGACGGAACCAACGAAACCACGCAGGGTTTTAAATAATTACTTCTGCCTCAGTCAGGTCTCTGCAGGCTGCGCGTTCCCCAGATGTAAATACGATTGTAACGTCATACTGTTAAACGATACCGACGCCGGTGGAGTTTAATAGCCCCGTTTGGGTCAGGTGATGCTGACGTTTCTGCTTGAGTGGCTGTGTTGGTTCTAATCGGATTATATGATAATATGACACGCTAAATTAAAAGTGCGTTATGATACTTAAAATAGGATTTTTTTTCAATCAGTGAAATAAATTTATGTAAATCTGTGTAATCCGAAATAAAAGTATTTTTGAGATTATGATCACAATGGTATCACAATTTTTGCACGACAGCAACAAAGATTACTTTTACAAATGAAAACAGTAAACATTATCAATATTAATATTTTCTTTATAGTATAATTGTTCCTGTTTCTGTTGTTGTAGCCCTTATTATTAGCAACAGTAGTAGTAATATTATTATTGTGTTATATATTTTCTTTTTCTGTAGTAGGTTATTATTATTATTATTATTATTATTATTATTATAGACTTTAATATTAACCATATTTTAAAGGGTCCGGTGCTGGCAGAGCAGCTATGGAAAATATGAATGAACTTCTATTTTAGGATCTTTCTGTCATTGGCTGGTTGAGTTTGGAATGGACCATCTTTCGATATCATCGATTTAAAAAAACAGATTTTTTAATTTATTGAACATTTATCTATATTGTTCAAGTTTTTCTTGACGTAGGCTTTTTTTTTTGTCATAGTCAATTCATAGCGAAGTAGCATTTAGCCAACAGCTCAAATATAACCATCACGTTGTCCCCTTCAGCTGTAACAAGTGGTTTGCTCCGATCGCTCCGCAGACAGAAGAGGGAGGGTCAACATGGCGTCGGAACAGGTCCGTTATGTTCTGTATTTATTATTCCTGCGTTTCTCTCCGCTTGTATTGCAATTCAGTGAACAGATCACAGATATATGTTTCAAAATAATGCAAATTATAAACGGGATGGATTAACATTAACGTACTGGCTTTTGTCTTTAGGAATGGCAGTATCAGTGTCCCAAAACATTATATAGGCCTCCGTTATGGCTATGGGAATTAAAATGTTATTCTTCTCCCAGACCTGCTGTTTGTCAACGGCTTGATTATACTTCTATGAAGAGTGTACAACCGTGTCTGTATAATATCGGTACAGCAGAGGTTATTTCCATTTTGCTGCCAAAATGAGTGCAGTTTATTTTTAGTTATTGCCACAGACAGGCTGTCGCGGGCATTTAACAGATGCATTCCAGTAAAGTGAGCACTGAAAACTAAAAACTGTGACTATTTTAACAAAAGAAGAAAGTTGAAACTACTTAAACAAGTGAAAAAAAAATCCAGAAAACAGCTGATAGTGCATAAATGTGAGATTCTGGGTAAACAAATCTCAGTAGTAGGTCAGGCTTTCTGGGTGTGTGGCTATTTAGTGGGTATTTCTTAAAAAAAAAAAAAAAGCCTGTATTGGGTATTCTTGAGTGCAACCAAATTAATAAATGGTTCTTCATGTTCCTGCTACAGCTACAAGTGTTATGCCTCAGAGGTTGTTTTCTGACTTCTAGGAGAGCTCCAATGGGCCGGTGAAGAAGTCCATGCGAGAAAAGGCCATAGAAAGACGCAGCATCAACAAGGAGCACAACAGCAACTTCAAAGCAGGCTACGTACCCATAGAGGAAGAGCGTCTTCATAAGACAGGGCTAAGAGGACGCAAGGGCAACATGGCTGTTTGCATCATCATCCTCCTCTTCCTCCTTGCTTTAATTAATCTAATCGTGAGTACTGAAAACACCAACATATTTGTCACTTTCTTTAGCGTCTGATCGGTATATTTTAGTGTATGCTACCCCCTCACAGATCACACTGGTTATATGGACAGTGATCCGCATCGGTCCGAATGGGTGCGACAGTATGGAGTTCCACGAGTCTGGCCTGCTGCGCTTCAAGCAGAAAGCAGACATGGGTGTTGTCCATCCGCTGCACAAGAGCACAGTGGGAGGCCGTAAAGACCAGGACCTGGTCATTGTTGGTAACAACAACCCGGTGAGAAGCACAGTAAAAGCTGGGTATTAGTGAAAAGAAAAGAAAACGTGTGCAAACGTCTGGAGCTCTTCTCTTTTATTTCACGTTGTTCTAGGTAGTCTTCCAGCAAGGCACCACGAAGCTGAGCGTAGAAAAGGACAAAACCTCGGTCGTCAGTGACGTCGGCATATCCTTCACAGACCCTCGGACACAGACCACATTCTTCAGCACTGACTTTGAAAACCACGAGTTCCATCTTCCCAAAGGAGTCAAAGTCCTCAGTGTTAAAAAAGCTTCCACGGAAAGGGTGTGTACGTTTGCTAATAACTGACTGATGGGTGCAAGAACAAAGTAGATCATTAATCATGTCAGTTTTTTATAACCTGTGCATAAAATTAACAACAAAGTATGCAAAAGTCCCCATGAAGATGCTGAGCTTCATCAGATAGAACCAAAGCTCTTTATTCACAGCAGAGACTTTGTCTATCTTTGTTTATTTTACCTTGAAGATGTCAAACAGTGAATGTTCATTAAATCAATATTATTTAGTAATGATACAGCTACATAAATATGATTAAACGTGCGATGAAAACTCCATATTTTCACACCAGAGTTTAAAAAAATAACAGTCTCTGCTGCTCCTCACGGCGCTGGTAAACCTCACATTCTGTCTCCGATTTTTAGATCACCAGCAGTGCGGCATCTGACCTGAACATTAAAGGTGACTCAGCTGTCATTCGTGGTAACGAGGGGGTCAACATCATGGGCCGGACCATCGAGTTCAAAATGGGTGGAAACATTGAGCTCAGGGCTGTGAGTATGGAGCATCTCCTACAATAAAGCTGACCAAGACAAGAGGAAGACGGGTTAAGTAATGGTGATTTATCTTTGCAGGAGAACAGCATCGTGCTCAATGGATCCGTCATGTTCAATGCCACACGTATTCCGAACTCCGCGGGCGATCTGTACTTCAATGAAGGCCATGAGAGGTACAAGCTCTGCATGTGTGAAGATGGGACTCTGTTTCGTGTGCGGGTCAAATTTACCAACATGGGCTGCCAGACCTCAGATAACCCATGTAAGAAGGCTCATTAGGACTGGAATCTGCTGTTGCATCTCACTACAGTCAGTCCACACTGAAATCAGATACAACACTTTCAAATTTATTTTTGATAGTGTATACGGGACATTCATAACGGCGTGGACATAAAAGCTCCATGTGTGTCGAATTCTGTGTTTCTTACTATGTTTGCCACTTGGCCAAAGATAAAAACTAGTATTTTATTGTTCTGCAGATTTGCCAACTTATCGGTCCACATTACTACAATATTTAAGAGTATTATTATGGTTTACACTCCCCATTTGTAGTGATGAGGAAATACAATGTTTATTTTTTGGCTTACCGTCCAGTATTAATAATATATAGACCCTGTAGGGGGGGCTTGTGTGAGATCCCATTTACCGTTTCATTAGTCCTGGCAGCTTTGTGATATTTTCTCTGTCATATTACCTGACGTGTCAGACACTACATGACTGCAACGAACTGTAATTAATGATAACTTGTTATGTATGAAACCTTTGAAGCTTATCTTGGGCTGTTTATCATGCACGTGCCAATGGATATACAAGGGAAGATATATCATCGGATATATGTGTAATATTTTAATTTTGTTGCGAAAGCTTTTTTTACAGCAGAAAAACACAATACTGAAAGAGACTGTGCGCTACGTTCTGCTACAGACTAATGCAAATGTTGAGAGTTTAAATCATCAGCTTCTTTGGCTGCAGCCTGTATGGGGTGGTTTGAATTTTGTGCAATATAATATATAATACTGAACTTTGCTTTGGATTGTTCTGTCTGTTGTTCAGCATTACCGATGTTGACCGTCTGCAGTCGTCCTCAGAGCTCAGACTCGATGCCTGTTGCAAAAGAACAGTTTGATTGATTAAATGGAGAAGAGAGAAAAAAAAAACTACTGCAACCAGCCTTATTTGAACATTTCATTGGTATGTTTGTTTCAATAAAGAAATGTGTTGCTATCTGAAATGTCTTATCATTGTTTCAGTAAATGCTCCCATGGTCATTTAAAGCCATAAAAGTATACTGCTCCTCATTATGCAGGTTTATTGTCTAATAGAATGTGAAGCTGGAGGGCTTGGTCTTCGCCATAAACTTAGAGGATTGCAGTAAGACAGTACTGTGACAGTGAGACATTAACTAGATATGTAAATGATTGAATGAATCACAGCATGGCATCTTTGGGCAGGGACGTGTTAAGCTGGACGCAGCAGATTATACTTCAGACTTTGATCAGAACTTGCTTGAAACAGTCAAAGTTGAGCTCTCTGGATGTAAAGAGTCACAAGTTTTGCTGAAAGTTTGGAGAAGAGTGGACGCACAGGTGAGTCCTCAGTTTCCTGTGTTTTCATATACACGTCTGAGCCTCTGGGGAAGGTTTTCTTAGACACCTGAGTGTTATTTTACTGCCATTTAACAATCTGTATTCTCAGGCTAGGTTGTGATGGCAGTACCACAGGGGGCATTGTTGGCCGCCGTGCTACTCCTTGTGTCTCCGCTTCTTCTCTGCTCCTCTTCCTCACCTCCCTGCCCACAGTCCTGCACCTGTGGGAGAGCTCCCCTGTTGAACTGTTCCTCAGCTGGCCTTTCCTCGGTCCCCCAACACATCCGGGACTCCGTCACTGAGCTGGATTTGTCTCATAACCTCCTAAAATCTGTAACGCTCCACCGGCCACATCATAACCTCAGGAGTGTGTGGCTGGGAAACAACAGTATTTCACACTTGTCAATCTGCATTGGGAGAAACCTTGAAGGTCAATATCTCAGAGATACATATCGCTCAGGACCTTGGAAGAGACGGAGATGTGTCTCTTGGGCCCCCGCCCTGCAGCTGCTATCTGTTGAGAGGAATCAGCTAGAGCAACTCCCAGAGGGTGAGTCAGTGTTATATAGTTATAAAAGTGCAGTATAGCCCGAATAGGTCATGCGCTTACATGCAAGCAGCATTTTAATGATGTAGTTAATTTTTGTTGTGACAAATTAAAGAAAAACCCATCACAAAGCTTCTTAGTATGGACATAAGTTGCACCACCTGCCAGAGGGATAAAACACCATTACTTTTAAATCTATTGGATCATTTGGAGTTTTAAATGGCAGATGTTTAGCTTGGTTAAGATCTATTGATCTTAGTTACTTAAGATCTTTCGTACTCATCTCATGCCCCATGGATGAGGACACTGTCATCCTGGAAGAGATCCCTCCCATCAGGACAGAAAAGTTTTACTATTAGATAATACATCTGTACTGATTTACAGAGAACCTTTCCTCTCTGTAGGGTCAAGGATTAAAGTTTTTAAGAAGTCAAATACGCTCAAACAAAGTAAAACTATCTCAAAAACAGTTTTTCATTACGGTGCTTTGGTAAATATACTTTCTATAGGTGCTTTCCATAGACACATATTGCATTAAAACCTGCCAAATGTAATAATCTATGTGGAATACTAACAGGTGGTAGAAAAAAATAACTCATTAAATTTAACTTTCAGTATGAAACTGCTCATCCAAGTCTCAATAATATCCAAAAAAAGAGCAAAAATTAATTCAATTTTTTATTAAGAGCATTCACAGCGTTTATCATCATGTAACCCTTTAGCATCCAAGTTGCTATGAGACAGTTTTATCACATTAAGTATTTGTGAGCATGACTTCATTTGTGTATGGGTTATTAAGGATTGTACATTCAGCAGTGATGTTGCACATTCCATGAAGGCACACCTTTAATTTCCCTGTGAAATGTCATTGAGAAATGTCCATGAGTCACACCGGAAAGCTTGGTCCTCCTCACAGCCATGTTCAGCTGGGTGCACCCATCATCCATAGTGCAATAAATCTCTGATCTGTATGCGTTTTGTTTTGTTACATTTTTCCTTCATATAAACAAACCCTCCCACTGATATGCTTTATCTTTGGTCCAGGCAGAAAGGATTAAACCACCACAGATAGCAACACTGTACAGCTTTTTTCCCAGTCACTGTTTTTACTGACATTTCTCAGAGGAAGCTGGAAATAAAACATGCAATGCCACTTTTCCTGGGCATCATCATGTTTCTGCGCCTTCTGCTTGGTTGAACATGTGAGTGTTTCAAAGGAAAGCATTCACTACAGGTCTTTTAATGGAATGTATAGGCAGCCCATTTACTTAGCAAGAGCTCTGTTGACAATCATAGACCTGGTCCTGTTTGGTATTCAGATCACAAAACCTTCACAGTGCCTCTCTAATGAAGCGCAGATCCACAGTGCTTTGCTTCAGCCCAGCACTCTCAGGCAGACTGTCTCTACTGAAGAGGAGGAGCCAGCAGAAAATGCCCCTAATTAGACATATTGTTAGAGTGTTCACTGTGAAAACATAACAGACAATTAGATTTTGTTTTCCACTGATGAGCCGCAAACTGATTGAGACTTGAATTTCATGTTATATAATCTCAGACCTGATAATACTGCAGACCTGCAAGCAAATTGACTTCACAGCTCAAAATAATCAGCTACAAATCATTCTGAACAACAGCCGGACAGGGCTGAGAGGACAAGAGCCAGACAAACCTGTTATTCTCACTGAAAAAATTCCTTGCTTCTTCTGAGCCACCCCATAATGCTTATCTCTAATTACAACTCTTATTTTCTATTATACAGGGCTGGAAGGTATTGAATCTTTGCAGGTTCTGCACCTCTCTTTCAACAGGATCTCAACTCTACAACCAGAAGACCTTAGCCACCTTCAACAGCTGAAAGAGCTACACTTACAACATAACCTCATCACAAGTCTCCATCCACAGATGTTCCAGGATTTAGCCCAGCTCAAGGTAAGAATGGTTTTTACCTCATTTTTTTAGGGATTTTGTATCAACACAGGTGATTGTTTTTCAGCTATTTGTTCTAACTTTTTTTAATCAAACTTGACACCTTAATGCCTTCTCTAACTGAAAGATCATGTGGATCTACCAAGCTCATTGGCTGTGTCTAAATATTATGTCACCTTCAAAGGTCCTAGATCTGAGCTTCAACATGTTGACGAGCCTCCATCCTTTAATGTACATCACTCTGCACAACATTGGAACAGACGTTAGGCTTCTTGGAAACAGGTGGCAGTGTGACTGCAGGATGCACAGCCTGAGAAGGCGGATGGCCTTTGACAGGAACAGAGGCCTGCCGGTCTGGAGCATCACGTGTGCGTCTCCCGCTGTGTTCTCGGGCAGAGACCTGCTCCAGCTGCAGGATGGCGACCTGAACTGTCTCAGTGCTGCCAACATCCCAGACCTCCATCAGGATGTGACAGTCCATAGTGGTTCTGAGATACTGCTATCTTGCTCAGCAGAAGGTAACACGTCAAAATGATGCAAACATGCTTAATGAAAATATAACAATATAAATAGATTATATTGTATGTCAATGTTACCCTTTTTTTTAATAGACTCAATGTGGTGGACACCCAGTGGTCAAACATCTGTGAACCAGCCTGAGGGTGGTTTGCTCATCAGGGACATCACCGAGAGGAACAGAGGACTGTATGTGTGCGTGTCTGAAGAAAAGCAAGTTGTGTCCATTTTTAACCTCCAAATCAGTAAAATAGGTGGTGCAAGAAGAAAACCTAGAAGTTTGTCAGGAAACAACCAACACATAATCCAACAGGGCCCCTCAAACAGGATCGGTAGAGAGATAAATCCAAGAGCTGAAGGGACGCTTACTCAGTCTCACTTGGCACTGGCTGTGTGTCTATCTATTTTCATTACATTTCTTATTGCCTTTATCCTTGGTGTCCTAGCAAGACCGTGTGTTGATGCCTTTTGGAAAAAAGTCACCAAAAAGAAAAACTCCTGTGAAACTAATACTGTGGTCTCTGTAGAACAAAGACAATATGACAATGAGGCCTTCTCCAATGGTGAGGAACTTGAAGTGTTAGAACATCACAGGGAAAGGAGAGTTACATTTAACACTGTAGACTACAGACAGGGAAGCAGTGTACAGTATTATGATACTGTGGCCAGTGGTAATCAGGAGAGCATCAATAATGCTGTAGTGATTGAATGTGAAGCGACTGAGGCTAAGAATATTAAACATACTGCTGAAGATTCAGGAAGTGAAAGTGGCTCTCATCAGAGTAGTTCAGAGGGTAGACTGAACGGTGGCAGAGATCACACCAGTGCTGGACATAGAAACAACATGGAGTTTGAACCTATCCCAGACCCTGATGAGCTAAAGGAAAGGAGAAGCCTATCTTCTTTGAGCTCAGATTCTTCACGATCTGAAAAAGAATTCAAAGAGAACCGCACAATGCCGAAGTATCCTAAGCTAACAGAGGACCCTGTTCAGCAGAAAGCTACAAAAGTAGATGTGCCACAAATATCAACAAATGAAATACCCAGCTTTACTGCCAAGCCATGGTTACCACACGCAGATGACAGAAACCCAACAGACCCTGGTGATTTAGAGGAGAATGGAGAGTTATTTGAATTTAGTGATTCCGTCCAAAGCCCATCTCCAAGTTCAGGAAGTATGTTTGACTCTTTTAAAAAGTCCAAAAACACTTCAGAAAAACAGAAGAGGGATTCTGTGTCCAGCTCCAGCTCACACATCAGTGAGGATGAGCTTACATTTTACTCTGTCAACCCTGAAGAGCATGAAGCTAGTTTTAAAAAGCATGCTGTGAGACCAGATCACTCACTTTCCTCTGATTCCAGTGAGAGTGACAAGGAGCCAGACAAGCACACAAACAAGCCAGAGACTGATAAAGATACCAGGGTGAAAGTTTCACCAAAGTCATGGACAAAGTGGCGTGGCGTGTACTGGGATACAAGTCAAAATAAGACTCTGGATGCCAGTGAGAGTAATTTGGACAAGAAAATGCAGTTACACATGTCAATAGCTCCACTGGAAGTCTCTCAAACAATAGGTCACAATGCAGAAACAATGTGGCCTGACCGTGAGCATAAAACAAATGTGAAAATATCATCATCAGCTTCTAATTCATCTTCTAGTAGTGACAGTGGGGATGAAACAGGCCATATAAAAAAGCAGAAGCCAGGGAAGTTGATCATTGCACCCTGCCAATCCCAAGTAGCTCAAATAAAAAGTCACCAAGGTATCAGAGCATCATCTGTAGATTCTGATACATCTTCTAGCAGTGACAGTGAGGAGGAAATAAAGAGGAAACAAGCACAAGTAAGTGTACAGATGCCAATTCTTCCAAATAGATCACCTCAAAAAGTAACTCATGAGCATGAAATAAGACGACCTGCCGTTCCACCCAGGCGTCCCAGAAGTGTCAAGAAATCAGATTCTAGTTCATCTTCTAGTAGTGACAGCGAGGATGAAACAGGCCTCAAAGTGCAGCAGAGACCAGGGAATTTGGGCATTGCACCACACCCAATCCAAAAAAGTCCTGATCCAAATGCAAAGTGGCCTACCATTGATCTTCAGCACATTCCTCATATCAAGAGGCGTCTAGATATCAAAGCACCATCAGCAGGTTCTGATACATCTTCTAGCAGTGACAGTGAGGAGGACACAACAAAACATATAAAGAAACAAGACCAAGGAAGTGTACAGATGCCAGGGCAACCAACTGAAGTACCCCAGAGAAAAAGTCAATATGCAAAAACACAAAGGCCCGGCATTCACTTTAAGCACATTACAGAGGTCAAAGCACCATCATTGTCATCTTCAAGTAGTGACAGTGAAGATGAAAATAGAGGCCACACAAAGAAGCAGAAGTTGGGCTCCACAGGATTCCCATTTCAACTATCTCAAACAAAAAGTCATGATCCTGGTTACACATCAAGCAGCTCAG
The DNA here is from genome assembly GCA_015052665.1 of Apistogramma diplotaenia. Lineage (NCBI taxonomy): Eukaryota > Metazoa > Chordata > Actinopteri > Cichliformes > Cichlidae > Apistogramma > Apistogramma diplotaenia. Next base: position 21,376 of record VOQJ01032145.1, read on the forward strand.
ATGAGCAGAAGGAGAGGATGGAAGCTTTTAAAAATCGTTCAGTTATAGTAAAATCAGATTTAAGATCTCCTGAAATGGGCCTCAGCAGCACCCCGTATGTCAAAAAGCATCTGGATATCAAAGCATATTCACCCAAGTTATCTTCGAGCACTGATGAGAGTGAAGGTAGGACTACAGACCTACCTGTTAAAGTGGATAACAACTTAAGGTCTCCAAAATCCACACTCTTTAATGTCCCTCACAGTTCAAGAAAGGATCCCAATATTAACTTAGAAAAGTACGTCGTTATTACAGGAGACAACCCAAAAGACAACATCAGCAAAACACCAGAGATAAACTCTGAGCTTCAATCACGATGGGCCTCGATGAATCTTGGTATCTCCCGATTCAGAAAGCGCCTTGAAATCACATCACCAAGACACCAATCATCCAAACTGCCACTGTCACCTCCACCTGATTCCCCTTTGTTTAGTGCTGAAACTGAAACAGGCGCTATAACAAATCAAAAGAGAATGGTTGTTGGGATGGAAGAAATCATGCACACACAAACAGACTCATCTCTGAACCTTCAAAACAAACCAGTGAAACCCTCCGATTCCTCCTCCAGCAGCAGCAGCAGCAGTAGTGAAGATGAGATAACAGAAAACAGAGTTCCTCCAGGCATGACATATTTTGACTCTCCAATCGCCTATAAGCGTTCAATTATCAAAGCTTCATCGCTGCCTGATAATTCTTTCTCCCTGAGTTCCAAGAGTCAAAGAATAAATGTTTCACAGGACAGTGAGAGGGACAGAAACACACCTCTTGCTCCAAAGCGAGTATCCAGTATGAGCTTTGAGGATACAATAAGGAGAAGGATTGAACAGAGACAGAACACAGATGTGGACATACCACCTGAGATAAGGTGGACTGGTGTTGGTCATTACCTGTCTAACCTCTCAACACCAACACCAAAGACAGGTCTGAATGCAGCGTCAGCATCTCCACAGCAGGCTTCACCTGCAAAACCAGAACCTCCCCCGCTGTACTCCTCCAGCATTAAAAGGGACACGAAAATAAAGGAAGACACCTGGAAATCAGATTTAATGCAAACGCATAAATTATCATCTATTAGTACCAGTAGTGCTTCTTCTGCATCTGGTGGTGCTCTCCGCAGGCTTTACAACTCCAACACCACATATGGGGCTCCAAGCACTGTGTTGGATGACAGGAAGGAAAGAAGAGGCCTCGGTGCCCTAAAGGCCATGTCATCAGAGAGAAAAAAGTGGGACACAGAGGATTTTAGTGAGGGTGATGTCCACAGTCCACAAGCTGACGCCAGCCATTATCATCTGAAGTCTGAGCTGGATATCAAACCCCTGCCCGAACAGCCACTAACACAATCGCATCTCCCCTCTGCTTCACTAGAAAAGAGAAGAGCTTTGGATTTGTTATATGGTGTTCCCCGCTACAGGGGCCATGATATCAAACCACCACAGGTCGCCCCACCTCCTATTCCTGCAACACTAAAGCCAGATGAGGCTGTAGGGCTTACACGGAGATCTCCCCGGGGAAGTGAGAAACAAGGCCTGGAAGGAAACAGATCCTACCAGCAACAGACACAAAACACAGAAGAACCTGGCTCTCCTTCACTTGCATCAGAATATCCCCCAAACTATTTAAACACTTCAAACATCTCTCATGTTTAATAAAAATAAAAAGTCAGCTCATGCTAAATACTTAATAAACAGTAAATGGTAGGCATGACTGTTTCATCGTAAATGAACCCGTGTATGGTAAACATTTTGTGAATTATATGTCTAACGTTGGAATGAAATGTAAACTGTAATTTAATGGCTGGTTCTGTCACAGAGCAGTTAATGCACAAGCTTTATCTGTGCAGCATGTTTATCTTTTATATTTTACTTATGTTGGCAAATATGCAATTGACTTTTTTTTTTATAAAAACGATTCACAAAAAATTATTTGCAGTGCTTAACAAATTTATTAGACAAGGAAGGAAACAGATCCTACCAGAAACACTATTGATGATTATAAAAACATTTTTGGGTTTCTGTAATGGTTAATCAATATGTGCAAGCTATTTAATTGAAATTAGATTTTAATACTTTAATAATGAATGAATTTTTAAAATTTTACAAAGAAATAATAAAGCACTTTTTGATTAAGATACCAAATTTACTTTATTCCTGAACATAAAACTTTTAGCAGTTGATCAATTCCTGAATTCTAGGAGAAATCCGGTGCGCCAAATCCAACTTAGCTATAAAAACATAAATTCAGTCATTTAAAAAAAAAGTTTGTAGTTTTGTTTTTGAAAGATTTTACAAACATTTGTTTTTAATGGCAGGTTGTCTAAAAAAAGTTAAGCACCGTTTGTGTAGATGTGAAATGTTTTTCAATTATTCTCATTGGAATAATTTTTACATTTGCTGCAACTTTTATTAAAATGTAACAATGTAACGTGAACTGTTTATATTTGCATGACTATTTTTCCAAATAAGGTATTGGGGTTTTTTTTTTTGAATGGGTCAAATTACCAACTAAAGAGCCAGAGCATAAGCCATTAAGTTAATAAACCATTTTATTTGTATAGACATAGGTTATAGTGAAAACAGACATATAGACACATAGTTTACATACATATATACAGTTGGGACAAGGCTGTTCATCCTCCTGCATTGTCAAGGGAGAAGACTAAACCACTGATCTCTACACAGTATTTGGTAAGCAATCCCACAACTACTTCAGTCAAGGTTTATGCTGATGGTTGATGCACTGTAGTGGCAACAAAAGGTTTTTGGATAGTTTTTAAATGAAATGGATTTTTAATGGAAGCTTTTACGTATGTCATAACAGTGTGGTGCAACAGTAGCAGAACTCGTTAGCGTCTGCACTCGCCTGCTCGTTTTGCAGCATGTGTAAGACCGGAGGGGGGGGTAAATGCAGGAGGGAACTCCTGTTCCACCATGAGGTTACAGGTGTGTTCCAGGTCTCAATAGACACAATCATGCTTTATCTTCAGAATTCAAACATGATCGTGTTTATGAAATTAAGCACAAAAACACTTGCACAAAAACCTGTACAAAACAAAACAATATTTGAAAATTCTTTTTCCAAAAAATCTCATCCATTCACAAAAGGCTCTGTCGGAGCATGCATGCAAATATTAAATCTTCTGACGAGTCAGCATCACATCACAGCCAAAGACAAAAATTTATACATGTGTTACAAGAACATTATACTAGGCGAAAAGAACAGCATCGCATCATCACAAAGTTCCAAACTGTCAGTGTCCACTGTTTTGAGTACATCCTACGGGTGGTACAAAGCAACACTTTCCAAACGTACCTCACTACTCAAGCCTAAAGGACCTCATCCTGAGAGGGTCACCGGTCTTCCACTGCAGTTATATTAAACACCGTCAGTGTCGGGCGAGATGCTACTGGTAAGAGGAGACCTGAAACTCTCAGTGGACTAAGGAAGACAAACAGATGCCACAAGACAAAATGGACACCAACTAGCTCTATGTCAACTTATAACACAGCCAAAACAGTCTGAATTCATCCTGAAATAATCCCTGACCACTCAGTGTGTCTGTGTGTGCGCGCGCATGTGCTGCATGTACTTTCATCACACGTGTATGTACATTTGGGTTTGTTGGTATATGTGTGTGGGACACACAAAGTGACTTCCATGTTTTGAGGCACAGTAATACTCTTATCTACACAACGTAGATACATAAATTGGTCACGAGACCAATAAATGCTGATCAGAGCACTAGTGGCTCACCGCTGTACTGTAATAAGAGTTAGTAAGCAGCAATGCGGAATCGTTTGGTGTTATGAGGTCTGAAGCCTTTGCAGGGGGTTAGCAAATGAATAGCTAGAGCCAAAAAAAAAAAAAAAAAAAAAAAAAAAAAAAAAAAAAAAAAAAGAAAAAAAAAAAAAAAAAAAAAGCAAAAAAAAAAAAAAAAACAAAACCAAAAAAAAAAAAAAAAAAAAAAAAAAGAAAAAAAAA
>VOQJ01032145.1:34356-44857 GCA_015052665.1 Apistogramma diplotaenia
TGGGAAAGAAAAATAACGAAAGAACAGCCTTGTTACAAGGAAAGAAAAGGAGGGAGGATAGGGGGGTAAGTAGCAGCCACAGTAATAGCCCTATCACAGGCTGCTCTGTGAATATGCAACACTTGGCTACCTTTAAAAAAAAAAAAAAAAAACCCTGCAGGCTGGAAGTGGTTACACACCATATGTGTGGTTCTGATAATCTATACAGTCATTGCAAATGATAGAATTTAATGGAAGATGGAAGGACAGTTTGTTTGCTATAAGTTACACCAGGTCTTTGATATTTGGTACATACCAGAGAACAAAATCTGCATCACTTTGTTTTATTTGTTTATTTTTTACATTTTGAACAGTAAGAAATCTCAGTTTGGAGAATTTACAGCACAGAAGGTGATCACAGATGCACTTTGGATCTGAACAGACATTGTGTTTTAAAAACCGTGCTTTCATGCCACTATAAGTAAATCTGAACAAATACAGATGAGCTGTCTTTTTTTTCCCCCGTGAGGGAACGAGAATTAGTCACTGCATGTCCTAATGTTGATCCAAGTGTGGTTTTTACCAGCATTAAAGATCTGTAGAAAGTTTTACAAAAAATAAAATCTGTTTTAAAAAATTAGCCATACTGCTTGCATCAATGCAGGACTCCACTAATCAGGTCTTGATGCTAAAATGACCAGCCGGAAGCCATTCCTCACTAAAGTGCATATGACAGCCAGACGACTGCTTTCAGCAACAGACACCTGAAGGAATCCCAGCCCTTGAGAAACAAGATCTTATAGTGTGAAGAAAAACAAATGAAGAAATTTGAGCTATTTGGCTACAATGCCAAAAGGCAGAGAAAAGCCAGCACTCAGCATCACCTCCTTACAGTCCAAACAGTCAAACGTGGTGGTCTGAACCTGAATCTGATTAAGAAATTAGCATAAATTCTCAGCTCAACTACAATTAAGACAATAAATACTATTTTGGAAGAAGTGATGAAAATGTTTATGAAGAAGTTAACCAATTTTTGGGGGGCAAAATATGTGTTTTATGCTGAATTTAATCAAAAAAGTGTCTTTTAAAGTTTTAAATAATTCAAGGACTTTATGACTCGGTCATTTATTTAAATGAACAGATAATACGTAGGAAACTACCTTAGCCCCTGCTCGTTTTTCTTATAAGGAAATTTCCCAGAACAACTTTGAAACAGTGAAAATATATTTTAAAAATATGGTATTTCTGCAATCCGCAGAATAATACAATACTTAAACTCCGTATACGTTTGGAACATTTCCAGCTTATATTTTGGTGGTTACCCAATACTGCCGTGAGCAATACTTAAATACCTGACATACTGCATGTCCTGCGAGTACCCGCCTGTCCGCGCAAACACCGGTGTACGCTGGTTTGGATAAAAAAAAATCGATTCATGTGAACCGCCCACAGAAGACGTCATCCAATCAACAGGTCGTTCTATCAAGATTGGCACTTTTTTGTGAAATAGAGCACAGCCTTTTATGTGGGCGTACACCACCCTAGCCAATCAGAAGAAAGGGGGCGGGGTAAACAAGCTACCGTCTGTTCTGACAGTGGAGCGCTTCCAACGCCGAAACAGACTGAGAAAAAAAATCACACCACTACGCAAATCCTTCCAATGGAGAAGGGCCAGGATGTTGAAGCTTGTTCGGCGAATGAAAAGAACGTCTGCAAGCTAGCCACCTAGCTCAACTAAGAGGAGAAGCAAAAGTTGTGAGTAACGTCAGCTTAATGTACAGTGAAGTGAATGAGGGCACGGGAGGTTGCTGTCTAACGTAGTTAACGTTGGCTTGTGCCAAGTTCCGCGATTAACTTTGCCGTTGAGGTTAGCTCTCTAACTGTGGTACCAAAATCGGCTGCCGTAGCATGCTAAGAGAAGGAGTTTGGCTGCTCTGCTGGGGCGAGTTAAACGCCTGCATACCTTACAAGTTTAGCACCGATCAGATTCCTGTTGTCATTAGTTTTATTGCTGCCAGCCCGTTAGCTTGCATGTTGAACGTTAACTTATAGTTGAGAACTGGCTGCAGTTGCTGCTAGCTAGCCTTCTGCTTAGCAGTTTCCTCAATAGAGTATTAACAGCAGGCTAGTTGCTAACTAAAGGCTACCTTTAAGCTTATTCTCCTTCGTATTAACTGCCGCAGCCTTTCTTTTTTTTTGTACTTTTAGCTTGGCTTTTCAGTTTCATGTGGCGTTAACAAAATTCTTGAGAAGTTTGTATGGTATGCTTACACGCAGTAATCTATGTAACCGCGAGCATCGAGTTTTTATTTTTATATATATATATATATATATATATATAAAATCTGGGACACTGTGCAGCAAAATAAAGGTGCCGGGTTTTCCCTATATCCAGGATAACTTTGCTACCATATGATCGTGTTGGTTTGAAGGAACTAAACACATATCCGAGCATGATGCTTCTTGTGCATTGACAGTGAGAGAACTGTCAGATTTGCATCTATCATTCATCTGAGGACTTCATTCTCTCTGTTCAGAGTGCATCGAGACCCACAATGAAGCATTTGTTCATGCTGTGTTGGGTCCCATGCAGTGACACTTGGATACAGACAGAGGAATCTGGTCAGTTTTGTGTCTGGCTGGAGGTGGAGATAGCCAGACTATATCAGAAGAAGCAGAAAAACTGGTTTGTGTCTATTCCTGTGCTCAGATAAAGGAGGACAATGCTCAGAAAACAGAAACTTTGTTATTCATATTTGCATAGACTGAATAATATATTGCATCACTGTATGTCCAAAGTCCAGATTGCACTCATTTTATATTTCATTACATTGTTATGTTTCACTGGGGCATTGTTTATGCCTTTTTCTGTCAGACAGATGAAATGCTATATAAATATATACTTAGGCAGTTGTCAGTATATCTCGTATTCCACCCAAGTAAGGTTTATATGTGAAAACATAGTATGGCCTTAGACAGAGAAAATGGAGCCCTCTGGTAACTGAATTTCCAGAGATCTTTTGTGGAGAATGTAGAAGCTTACAGAAGGACAACTACCCGTATGCACTTCACTAATCATGACTTGATGGTAAAATGGCCAGACCGAAACTATTCCTCGCTTAAGGTCACATGACAGCCAGCTGGGAGTTTGCCAAAAGATACACTAAGGGCTCTGACATACAACCAAAGCAAAGATTGAACTATTTGGCCACAATGTTCAAAGGCATGTGTGGAAACGGGGAACTCAGAGTCACTGCATTACCATCCATGCACGTGAACACGGTGGTGGCAGCATCATGCTGTGGAGATGAGACCAATCAGGACTGAAGGAAAGAAAATGAAGAAGTGCTGGCAGGGGTTTTACATTTCAACAAAACATTTTGCCATGAAAGTACTGGAGTAGCTTTGGGAAAACTGAAATTACTGGAGTGGCTTTGCCAGAGTCTGGATGAAGTAGAGATTCACTTGCAAGGGTTGTAGTTTAAACAGTCGTGCCAAGAGGAATAGGAGAAACTTCCTATAAGAAAGTTGTGCCAGGATTTTATGCTCATCCCCAAAACATTTTTCATAGTCATCACCTGACAGAAATTAAATGTCAAATGCAGTTGGATAGGGCATTTGCTTGGCTTTAAACGGACGTCTTCATATTAAAGATTGTGTGAGATGTCAGATTGTACCCGTTTGCTTGTTACCTGATGATGTAACAAATCCATTTCAAGCTTCTGCTGCACTGGAAGAGGCTCTCGTCTTTCTGAATTGCTGCAGTCTTCGTCGGTTGAATAGACACGTGCACCCCTGACACTATTCAGCTGCGGTTCTCGGCCAAAACAACATTTTCTAAGCACTGTTCTCGTGTAGTACGTCTTTATTGAGAACAGTCTAATCTTCATCCTACATTTTCCCTGTGCTCATGTGTTTTAACTATAGCTCTGTAGCTAGCAGCTGTGAACAAGCCCAACCTCACAAATGTTGCTGGCATTTAGTTTTCTTTTTTGACATCCATAGATTTTGGTTGATGTTTTAATTAGGTCAGAATATGGTCTTTCAACCACATGTCCACTTAAGGTAACCTTTGACCTTAAATCCCAGCAGGTAGTGCCCCATGTTTAATTAATTTATTTTTCACACCAGATGCCCTTTCTGGCACGACCCCCAAAGACAACTCGTTTCACTGGCTGGAATTGCCAAGCAAATGTGTAAGGCCTTACACTACAGAGCCACTTCGTGGATGCCCTGATATCAAACTTAATTTTAACGCTTAGGAGAACAGCTCATAAGCATTTTATTGAATTATTTTTAACTGTCAATGTGAATTGACGCAGCATAAAGATATCACACAAGTGGATTCTCTGATGCATTTACTGCTTGTGAGGGATCATCATGTTTGCTCTCATGTGTGCTAACCAGGCAGGACCTTCACGTAACCCACTCGTATTTCCCATAGTGTGAATGCATTGAAAGCAGATTACTTCCTGCGGTGTGTCAGAAAAGGAAGAAATATCCCAGCCTAAATTCTCCTGAAATTGTTCAGTGCTTATTTATGAAAATAGCTTATGTAGAGTTTTGCGGTTCAAGTGAGGTGACGCCAAATGTGGTATCATCTTATCTCACTTTTAGTGCAGTATAATGGTTAAGTACTGCACTGCAGCTAAGTTGAACTTACTATAAAGTGACACATCATATATTTAAAGCATTTTTAAACAAAAGCCTTTGCAGTGACGCCTGCTAGCCTGTGGGCCTTTGCAACTGGCTTACAACCCTGCAGCCCCCACCCCAAAATCTCCTCCAGGGTAAGCCTCAGTTGGCAGCACAGATGTGTACCAACCAGGGGGAATCCCCTAGATTGGAGATGGCCATCTCTCTGTGATTATCTGTGGTATAATTCAAGTGAATTAGTGTTTGTTTTAATCTGGAAAGACATTAATGGCATTAAAGAATATGGGGATGAAAAACCAAGCTCTGTAAACACCCCCCCTCCCCCCGTAGTGATCAGTTGCTACGTTTTTTTGGGTTTTCTGTTTCTGGTAGTGAACTGCTTTCACTACCACTCTTTAGCTACTCAATTACTGTTCAATTAGTTCTATATTAGCAGCTTCCATTTCAAATTCTGACAAAGTTTATTTGATGTGCACAAATTATATAAATATACTGTCTGTTATGTGGTGCAGTAACGGCAGATGACATTTTATCTAAATGCAGGTTGTGTCCTGGTGTCTTGTGTGTTTGTGTTTGCACATGGCTAAATCATTAACTGAAGCAAAGAGAGCAAATAATATTCTAAGGAACTGCACACAAATTTTTGGTTAGTACCTTCCTCTTCAGTTAACAGGTTCACCTAGAATGAGTGCTACGACCTATTATGGCAAAAATATCTGTTATTTTGGTTGCTCTGAAGATTATTTTACATGATTTTTACTGAGTAAAGAGTAAAGTAAGAAATTTGTCTTTTTAATTAAGTAGAGTTCCATGAACTTTCATTAGAATTCAACTAAAAAAGAAATCCTCATGAATTTTACGGAGATGCAAAAGTAAAGGAAAGAGATGTTCTGAAAGGTAAAGCAAGATATTTCTTGCAAAATAAAATGTGATACAGTAATCATTTGATCTCAGTCATCTTGCTTTTAATAATTACAGGAAGCAAAAGGTCAATTAATTGCACAATTCTGCTACTAGGACATATCTTTGGTGACATCCTGTTGCACTGAGAATTAGCTCCAATACAGACTATATTTCCCGAGCGCTTAACTTTGAATAGTACTGCTGTTTTCTTTCATTCTGTTGGTGGGAAATTCACACAGCCCAACGAAGGCTTCCTGTGAAACTGTGAAGATAAGAATATTCATGAGTCGGAAAAAAAAACATTGGAAGATACACTGAAAGTGGTAATGTTATTCCATAATGGGTGAGAAATGTTAGAATATATTGGGATAGTTTGTAATAGTAGGTGTTCCTTTTTTTTTTAAATGTGTCACAGTAGTTGTGTAGTTTGAACCATTTCATAAGGCTAACTTCCGAAAGCCTCTTCCTTTTTCATCATGCTTTGTGATACATGCGCAACGTTACATACTCAGAATTAGCAGCACTTTTTATTGATTGTGTTGGAAGGCTTGGCATAATGTAGTGCACAATGAGGACTGAGTCTAGCTAGAAATAACCTATAATTGAGCCCTGCTGAGCGAGATTATCCTTGGCTTTGGGAAAGAGGGTTTGGAGCATAATTGATGTTTGGGTCTGACTTCGCCAAAGAAACCACCCTGTCTTTGCCCTCACGGCGGCCTCAGCTCGGTTCTCAGTGTTTTCTCCGTGTTTGGATCCTTTGACTCTACTTTAATGCTTCATAGTTTCTGCCTATAAATGTAATCCAGAGAGATTAAGATGAGGGGAATATCCGCTGAATCTTTCAGAAAAAGGTGTTTGTTTGCACACTTCCCTCAACATTCGGAAGAACCCAGTAAATTTCTGTTTAAGAGGTAGTGATTACAACAGGCCAGGCCTGTCATTTACTTTTGGACAGGGCTAGATGTAAGCTTTTCCTCTTTTGTCCAGTTTACTGTAGCACAGTACCTCTTTCTGAATATAAACGTCTTTTTTTTTTTAAAGAGAAGCATTTAAAAAAGCATTGAATTGGACTTCTTTTTAGTTTGTTTTCTAAATGTAAATGCTGATTATGAAAGGAAACTTTGCAGGACCGTTGGAGGCTGCTGGTAGTGGTTATGTGACAGGACAGTCTTGTCTTTGTCAGGGTTATCTCCTATTTCCTTTATCGGCCTTCTATTTGCAGCATCCTTCCTGTGTCAGATGTACAGGTTGATTTTAATATATGAAGTCAGGTTAACCATTGATCATATCAGTCGGCCACTGCTAACTTTTAGCTCTTTGCACAAGCTGCAGCAACATCAAAATGTGCAATGTTTAAAGCCCTAAATATACTCAGACTTGGGAAAGCACTTGTTTGTTAGAAGATTTACTGAGATATGTTTAAGCACCGCCAGAGAAAATACTTGTATTCAAGTGCTTAAATATAGAGCGGGAGATTTTGTTTCCTTGGCTCGATTTTGCTGCAGTGTTTAGGACGTGCGCTGCGTTTGGCTTACCCTACTTCTGCGGTCACATTTTTTGTGTTTTGGAGTCGCTGAGTTGGAACAGGAAGTCAGATGTATTATTCACAGGTTTTTCAGCGTGAGAAGTGAGTGATGTTGGCTGACAGTTTATCTCTTTTTTTTTTAGCTTTGTGGTGGGTGGGATGAGGTTGGTGTAATGCTGTGTCGCTGCGACATGACTTTTGAGCTGTCAGGGTTTTTGCTATGTCCGCTGACCTGTTCTCACCATCCGTCCACAATGTTAGGAGTGGATGTTCTCACAACTCAGCTTCTCTGTCTGGGTGCTGTGTGACTAAGTGGTTTGTTCTTCCTTCCTTTTGTTGAACTACAGTTTGATAATAGCTTGAAGTTTAAAGCCTCTGTACTTTATGTATCTCTAATGTGATTGGATTGTACTGACCAAACATGAAAATGACTGTGCTACTGTCTGCTCTGAGGCAGTAACAATGAATGTGTGACTGGATATGAGATTACTTGACTATAAAAGGAGCCCCTTTCAGCTGCTACAGTGATAGAAGGAAAGTACAGTTTTGGAGGCTTTGAATGCTTATGTAACTGCCTCTTGGATGTAGTGGGTAATCTTCAGATTATTTCTCTGCTCAGGAGGTGGTTTTAATCCTGTCCCAATACAGAGCAAACCAGGCTGAAGCCAACAGTAGGCTGACCCATCACTTTGAGAGCATGACTGGGCGGTCCGACAGTGCCCTCTGTGTTTCCCATCTTATGATTGGACAGGATATGTTGTTGAAAAGTGATTTAACCAAAAAAAACGAAGCATAATCCAATTTCAAACACATAATTACCTCCATGTGATTGATGTGGTTTGTCAGTTACATGAAAATTGGGGTCAAGAATTTTTGGAAGGATTATTTTTAAGATCCAGAATTTGGCTAAACTGGACATTTCATGTCATCACTTCACAAGTGCATGGCAAATTGGAATAAAAAGAATTTGCAGGCATCATCTTAATGATCTAAAAAATGTATATAAAAAATAGGCTAATCTAAATATCCTGTCAGATCCAGGCACTTGCGTCATGCATATAGTGGGGGGGAATTTTCAGCTTTGATGGAAACATGCAGTCAAAGTCAAGGGTTCAGGTTTCTAAGAAAATGGGAAGAGATCCATAACTTTAATTTCAGTGTATAAAGGTTTATACATTTTAAACCTTATCTACACATTTACTGTGATTATGTGTAATTGATGTCTGTCACTACATAGCAGAAATGGTCATGAGGCTCCTCTATGCTCGGGAACATGTGTTCTTCTTGTTTTGTTTTGTTTTTTTTTTGTTTTTTTTGCCGTACTATAATAAAGTGTCATTTCACATCCACTATAGTAGGTGGCGGTGGCGCGCTTAGTGTCAGTTTGCGCAGTAAGAAATACTGTAGCTCTATGGCAGTCATCTCAAACTCCCGGCCCGAGAGCCGTTTCCGGCCACGCCCCCTACTTAAAAATATAGAACAATTTGGCCATTTGTTACTTTTTTAATTTCGCTTTCTCCTCCAATTAAAAGGGGTAAGCGGAATGTCAAAAACTAACTTAAAGGGACAAATTGTACTACATTAGTGCAACAATGTGATTGGCTCTTCAGGGGCAGAGGTGGGATAATTGCCATCAATAATATCTCAGAATGATTTCATATATTTCAATTCAAGGTTCTTTGAATGTCAAGCTCTAAGCATAGACGTTATAAAATATAGATGAAGCCACTGTGTTGTCAACCATCAGATAGTGAAGTCCAGTTATGAATCTTTAATTTGAGTGTTTTCGCCATCATGATGTTAAACCTGGATGTGAACAGTGATGGGTTGATCTGACCGGAAAAGGGCCCGCTCAATGAGCACAGCCCAAATAATCCACCTTTATGACTGTAATAATAACTATAATTTACAAAGTAAATGCCATATTTTATTCGGTATGACCTGAAACGAGTTATTGGGACGATAAAATTAGTAGAACCACAGACTTCTATGCAGCTAGAGTTGTTTTTGCAAGCAGAGGAGTCTCCCACTGCAGGCCATTAAAAAGAATGGCTGTTTAAAGTGGTGCACTTTTCAGACCCTGAAGCTATGTGCACCCTTTTTACTGTCTGAGGTTCTATACTGACATTACTATATACAGGTATGGCAGAGATTGCAGTAGTGAGATTATACAGGCTTTATCGTTTCCCCCCAACCAGTCAAAAGTAAGTGGACCTATTAATGTTGTTGGTATCATATTAAGCATGGCTGGAGTTTTAAACAGTGAGGTCAGCATATGTACAAGTAATAACTATGAGCCAAGATTTTTCCTGTATTGAGGAAATTTTGGCATCTACCCAAAGTTGTTTTAGCCACAACCAAAAGAAAATCACCATAATTGGAAAAATTTGTTTTTATTACATTTATTTAGTTGATACAGGTTTCACTTACTCACATATGTTGTTTTTTTTTCATCAGATAATCAGAAATACCAAGGAATTACACAGATTTTCTGTCAAGTAAGGTATAGACCCCTTGTCTTTCACTTTTGGAATTCTAATACTCTGATAATGAACATCATGCTGTCATCAAATACACACCAGGTGTACCCTTCAGCTGTTCAAACCTTCAGTTTGTGAGGGGTAGCCAATCAGAAGAAGGGTGATTTAAAGCATTGTTTCAGACATAGGGCTGCACAAAGGCCCGGTATGAGATAAATAAGGACTGTGAATCAGGCTAAGCGATTAGTAGAGTCCAGGAATAAAAATGTGAAGCTGGGATTAAGCATAATAGATTTAACGAGTTTATTTTCTACACTTTAATTACACTGACTGGTGGTTTTCATTGTGTTTTTCATATAATTTTTGTAGTTGTTAAAGAGATGATTTCTATGCTCTCCATTTCAGATTCCTGTGCAGTGAATTTGTGGGCCCTCCTGTCACTTTCTTGTTCCAGCCCCTGCTCTATGGCCTTAAGGTACTTTGCATGGGTTAAGTGAGTTGTGTTCCACTGTGTACTGTGGTTTACGTTTTACAGCAAATGCAAGCTAAATACCGTGGGAATGAGCAGGGTGTTGGATTAATCTCTCTGTTTTGCAAAGTTCTGAAAGTAGCACAGTAGAGTATTTAACATTTTCTGGCTGGCATTTTCTTTCTTGCTGGGCTATTTCTCAAATGTCCATATTGTAGTCCTAAGTTGAAACTTTGCTCTTGTCTGCTCTTACGCAGAATCTATAGTTAGACTAACACTTAGGTAATTGTGTTACATATGTATTTATAGACTGCTCAAAAAAATAGAAGGAAACACTCAAATGACACATCCTAGATCGGAATGAATGATGAATGAAATATTCACATTGAATACTTTGTTCTGTACAAAGTTGAATGTGCTGACAACAAAATCACACAAAAATCATCAATGAAAAGCAAATTTATTAACCAATGGAGGCCTGGATTTGGA
>VOQJ01032150.1:14275-24408 GCA_015052665.1 Apistogramma diplotaenia
TATATATAAAATGTATAAGATATAATGTGTAGGTGCATTAGTTTTGAGTTATGAAAGGAAGAGGCAATACAGGTAGAAGCCTCTGGCTCAGGCTGGAGGTGTAAGTCACATCAAACAGACTGCTGCTTCAAAGCAGCTCTATAGGGGAGAAAGACTTCAAACATACACCTAAAATACAGGACAACCAAGACATCAATACAGCTGTACTGTCTGAATAATGCTGCTATCAACTATAAAGACACACGGCTTTAGATGAATGATTTATCTATGTATTGGTTATGTGGTTATAAGGTCAAAGGTTTGGCGTGATTTAAAGACAACACTGATCTCAGTGTTCTGTGTTTAGGTTGTTTGATCTGCTGCGTGAAGGCAGCTTTTGTCTGATAGCTGCGTCTTACCTGTAAGACCATAATTTTGCTAATCTGTTGTGTCTTTCCCTGTGCTTCAGAAGATGCATACATCCTTGCGCACCCTCCTCCATCCTTCTTTTCCTCTCCTTTCCCATCCTTGCTGGAGCCTTTGAAAGTAATGGGTCTACAAAGAGAGCGCTATTGATTTAGTCTTGCCGTGCTCGGGGAAAAAGTGAGCTTTATTTTCTCCAAAATACAAACCAAAGAGGAAAAAATTGGCCGTGTTACGGAGGGCTTTTCACATTCAATTTTTGTCTGTTTTCTTTTACTTCCCCTTTTGCTGTTTTGTCCTCTTCTTTGTTCTGTCTGTCTTTCTTGTCACTCTTCTTTTTGCTTATGAATTTTCTTTCTCAATTCATGCCTCCCTCTATCTCGCTCTCTGAGCTTCAGCTGTCTTCTTGCTGTGCGTTTCATATGTCAGACACCAGGTAGTGCCCAGCACTAACCTAACACACCCACACACTGCATGCTACTCCTGTATCCGTAGTTGGCTTTGTGACCGAAGCCTGAGTGAAACACACACGTCTGTGCAGAATGGAAGCACAAACATGTGTGTTTGAAATGTGTCAGTGTTGGTGAATGTGATGCAGACATGGGTTTGTACGCCTCGGGCAGTCCTACAAGTGGCTGCGCTTTCCTGTTACCAGACAGTGCGTAACCACCCATACTAAATGTTTACATACAGAAGGGATGGATGGATGGTCAGGTTGAAATGGATAACCTGATCAATAAATTGATCTGTAGGCATGAACAGGAAAAGAAAGCCTCATTAACTTAATAAATAAATTCCTTGCTACAATGGGACTAACCACAAAGCCACAGTGATCAAATAAACAACATTTCTTAAAATGAATCAGTATCTCTAGAGATCAGATTCAGACAAATTTGCCCAGTTATTACATATGTTGTCATCTCTTATGTGGTCGTTCTTTTTATGCCAGATAGTGTCTAGTGTCCTAGAGCGAGTTCAACTCTTTGGGAATTTAATTCACCTTCACTGTAATAAAAAAAAAAGAATGAAAAAAATATAAGCCAGTATATGATTTTCAGGAGGGTATTCTTTGTTGAGAATTTCCTCCTCCTTCTATCAGCAGCCACCAGCGTCATCACCCTGATTAAGTTGCATAAGAGAAAAGAGAAAATTTGGCCTCATTTACATCCCCTGGGAATGAACAAGTGTGGAGAGGGAGCCGGGGGAGGGAACGAGGAGAGAGCGAGGGAGCGATATGGAAAACAAGGTGTCCTTGTGATCACATTGCAGGTTTTTTTAAAGTGTTTGTCATTTGATTGCTCAGCGGTAGAAAGGCTTTTAGAGCATATGAGGAGGAAATTAAGGAAAAAAAGGCAGGAGGAAGCTGGAAAAACGGAGTCCTATAAATAGTGTTTGTGTTTTGTGTGCGCTGTCCCTGCAGCCTCATTGTGGCAATATTGACTGTAGACCTCAAATTATGCATAAGGGATTTAACCTGTGACATCAGCCCAGGGTGCAGCCTATACATAAGGTGGTACAGTAGTCTGTATGGGTGGTGTTTTTGCTGTTGTTACCTGCTTCTCTATGCATTTAAAAAGTAAGAGCTTGTATGTGCATTCTTTTCTGAGTAGGAAAAAACATACAAAATATTCAAAAATGGATTCTTGTCCCCTTGTGGGGGTGGGGGTAGAGGGGCTTGTCTGCCTCTCCATTGGTGTTGTTTACTCCCCCCTGCTTGGCTACGTGGGGGAGAGGTGTAGGGCTGTCACTGTATCCCTGAAGGCAGCAGCTTGGCTGTCATGGACGTTTCTTAGTTGCTTGATGCTATGTACTCATTCACACAAATGGGGGGAAAAAACAAGGAAGAAACTTGAATGAATATCAATGAATCTCACAGCATTAGAGTTGCTATTTACACATGTGCACCTTTTTTATCAAATCATATAATTCCTTTAATTATGTGATACTGCTCAGAACTTATCCTGCTCTTTTAATGTGGGTCCAAATGGGTCCATTTTTGGCCCAGATATTTTTTATTTTCGGTTTTGTAGTTGTGACTGCTCATTTTAATTCATAATTCATTTCATTTATTCCACACCTAGTGTTCTTGTTGCAAGACATGTAAAATGCATAACTCTATTCATGTCAGTGGATTTTCTGCAGCTGTCAGAATAAGTAAGCCTCTACTGCATGAATTTGGACTTTTTTTATGTCCCCCACACCCTGGGATGCCAGGTACTGTATGTATGATTGATGGTCTGCTTTCTAGGTATCTAGGTATATCTGGATATAGTCAATGGCAGACCAGTATCTAAAACTATATGACTAACCTAACCTATATTGAATAAATAAATGCAACAGTATAAGAATCAAAAATCAGTTTTTAGAACAATTCCCCTAAAATCACACAAGTTAAAGTTAGTGCATGACCCTGGTGAAGGAGGACAAGCCAGGTGCCTTCAGTTATATTCAATATTCACTGCATCTGTAATGTTTAATATTCCCATATTGTGCAGCATGCATTGATACGTTGCATTTACTGGTTATAGGGTTGATGAAATGTAATTCATTTAACTATAACTCACACCCTACATTTATGAAAGAACCCTAGAGCAATTTAAGTTGATGGGAGAGCGTTAGCCTGGGTGCATTAGGCATGAGCACATTAATGGCACGTAAATACACACTAAACACGTGTTTATATTTTATACCCCTGCAGAAATACTAAACAGAGAGTGAGGATGCATTTCTTTCCTTTACATTTGCGGACTCATCCACAGCTTAAAGACTGCTACAACCAAGTGTAGCTTTCTAATCACCTCACTGTCTAATGAGATGGTGATGAAAGCAGGCATACTGAGTGTAATAAGAGACAGTAACAATTCTAAGCTGCAGTTAAGTTTGGAGGGTGCATGTGTGTTGGCTTATGCTGGCTTGACTTGCAGTACCACACTATTTTATGCTACTGCTTTGATTAACAATGGATGACTATGCTTTGTTCTTCTCTTCTCTATCTCTCTTTCCATCACTCTGTATCTCTCCATTTTTGAGCAAACTCAGTGTAGAGATGTAAGAGGAAGAAAGACGGGAGCTAAGACTGAAAATATAGAGAGGGAAAGATGAGGAGAAGGAGAACGTGGCGCGGTAGAGTAACACGTGAGTGACAGGAATGATAGGGACAGGAAACGGGAGGCATGGGGAAAAGATAGACGAGAGGGATAAAATAATTTGGTCCATTTTTTGCTTATATAAATGTTTGAATTTCAAAGGTGCTACTGCTGATGTGGTGAACACTACACCCCCACCCTTGCTCCTTCTCTTAGCCAATCATAGCACCACACTGCTGTATTTGGGTCATAGCAACGTGTTGCTGCTGTCTCCACTGGCAGATACAATGTGCTGTAATCTCCAAAAAATAGGTTGGGAGAAGAGTGAGGGAAACTGGAAGAAGAGAGGAGCCCTCTTCAAAAATTGAACCTCCTCTTCTGTGCTTTTCCTTGCAAACACCGTATCAGTTTTTGCTTTTATTCCTTCAGTTTGTACATCCGGCATCAGCCGCAGGATTCCCGTTCTCCCATCAGCCTGTGGCCTTTGCTCGTTTATTCACAAGATGGTTTACACCGTGACCATGTCATCAATGAAATCTTCCCAAAACTCACATTTAAAATGAATCTAAAAATCACTGGTGTTTAATGGAGACTGAGGCCATTGATTTTCCTACTGCTGAAAAGCCCTGCTGATATTTAATGGGTGGTCCATGGGGAGAAAGAATTAGACAGAGAGGCAGTGAGAGAAAAATCAAGTAGAGGGGAAAGAGGCAGATGAGATGAAAAGATTTTTTTGGATTGAGAGAGAGAGAGAGAGAGAGAGATCAGCCCCACAATAGTGTGAAGACACCTATCACAGATAGATAGATTTGCATGGCCCTTTGTGACTACATTGGTTGTCGTGAGTGCTTAAATTACTCAAGATTCTGTGATGATGGTGGCCTGGAAGGCTTAGTGTTGCACTGCTTGCTCACTGTGCACCTTCATCTGCACTCGTTTTGGTCCTTGGACAATGCTTGCACTTCTGAGCTGACCCCAAGCTGTTTTATTGTACAGTTTATGATTTGCATTTCATTGTATTGCCCTTCTTGTCTTACTACATACTGTGTGGTTGATATTTTAGAGGGTGCTTCTTCCTGTGGATGTCAGTTGATAAGTAGATGAGATTCATGTAGCTGTGGTCAGCTTGCCAATTTATAGCAAAAAACAAAAGTGTATAGTGTTGTTAAATCAACAGAAGAGCCAATTGTGAAGACTGACTTAGTAATCATAAAGTAACCCAGTGACCATGTCTTTGTTAATCATAATGCATATAGACACAGACTAAAAAGAATGCATAATTTTCAAAATATAAACTACCAAAATTCTCTTTTTTTTTCAGAAATCTGAAATTTGATTATGTTTTTATGTTTGTTTGTTTTGTTTTTTTTTTTACTCTTTTTTGTTTTAAAATACCAAAAAGAGGCCTTGCAATCTCATGTCTGCTTTTTGCGGATGATGCGATGCTGTTCCCGTTTGCAGTGGAAAACCTTGCAGCTGAGTGTGAAGCGGCTGGCATGACAGTTAGCATCTCTAAGTCTGAGGCCATGGTCCTCAGATGTGGAGTGCATGGAGAGCTCACTCCGAATTGCTACTCCGCTGCATCGAAAGGAGCCAGGTGAGGTGTTCCCATATCATGCCTCCTGGACGCCTCTCGGGTGAGGTGTTCCAGGCATGTTCTACCGGCAGGGGTCCTTGGGGTTGAGTCAGGACACACTGGAGAGATTATATCCCTTGGCTGCCCTGGGAACACCCTGGGTCCTCCCTGACTGAGCTGGAAGTGGTGGCTGGGGAGAGGGAGGTCTGGGCTTCTCTGCTTAGGCTGCTGTCCCCGGGACCTGGCCCTGGAAAAGCTAAAGAAAATGGATGGATGGATGGAAATGTAGATGTGGTCTGTGTAGTTTAAGTTAACAAGAAGGTGTTAATTGGGTTTTTATTCACTATCTATGAGAGTGGAATAAACTTTATCCAAATCTCAGCAAGACGGTTTGTAAGGGAGCAAATCCAAAATGCATCGCTGCATGTTAACTGGTAGTTCCTCCTTTTGCAACTTTCTGCAACACAAAAATCATGAATCAAGCAGACTGACATGATGTAAAACTCCACCAAACTTTTCGTTATCTGTGCACTCTGCTGGTGTTTGAATACTCATAAATATGAATAAGGTTATGAGTCACACAGAGTTCAGAGTTCTCGCTCTCTGAGTGTGTGTGTGTGTGTCTGTTCTTCTTGGAGATGTGTGTTGAGGTAGAAAATAATGTTTCCCTGAAGGCTCCTTCATGCAGTTTATTACACATCAGTCCCATAACAACCACAGTCTCTCTCTCTTTTTCTCCCCTCCTTCCATTTCCTTCTCTTTGCTAGTTCTTGTTGCTCCCTTACTCTCAGCACTCACTACCCCTCTCCTTCCTGTATGTTGATTTTCTCTCCTCAGCATCCTTCCTAACTACATGTCTTACTCTCTCTGGTAGTTGATGTGGGATGTTGGGACCACTCCACAATTTTTCCGCGCATCATTGCTATCTGGTGGCAGCGATAATGATGGCTGGAGCGAAGGATGGAGGGAAGAGGTGAGATGGCATCCCCATCCCCAACAGCTGCCAGCGACTGCATTAAGCAGCCTGTGTATGCTGCAAAGGGTCTGACGAGGGACATTGTCATCTACCCTCTGTTGCTTTGTGCTCCCCTGCACACACAGAGGATAGATGAGAGTTTGCGAATGTGCTTTTTTTCGCTTGTGCAGTAAAGTGCCCCGGACTGCATGCCGCACACAAGAATATATGATGGTGTTATCACATGAACATTTAAATGCAGGTTCTGTGTAATGTACAGTGCTAATGTGAAAACTTGCTGGTTGAATTTTTGTAAGGCTCCAGCCAAGAAGCTGAAAAGGACTGAAAAATAAAGCCAGTGCTGGAAGTGGCAAGAGAAGCAGGTCTTTGAATGGCCACTTTAGCCGGGCTCTAAGAGTGAGTCAGTCTCCATAGACTCCCATGTTAAAATGCAAAACTACAGTTAAAAAATCAACATGTTCGCAGCCTGGCACCAACAGTCGTTTTGGTCTTTATTGCTAATTTCCCCCATTTGTGATAATTGTGCAGGAGTAAGTTGTTTTATAGCTCAGCCATTTTAATTCTTAAGCCTTAAGGTTATCATCATTGCAGTTGTGGGTGTTTTGATTGACGGGTAGATCCTGACCAGGCTTCCATAGAGAATAGCAATCTGCTATGCGCCACCTCAGCTAATCCGACTCACTGAATCGCTTGTGGTGTTGCTGCTTTTTCAAGGATTTTTATTGGAATTATCGGGCAAATTATTTTGATTGCTGTGCAATGTGTGTACTACTGTAACCAGTCCAAGACGACTATGCTTATAATTGTGTGAGTGGATTTCTAGATTTTTTTGGTTACTTGGCACTAATGAGCAGGTACTGTATGTCTGTGTGTTGTAGCCATACAGACTATGGAAGCAGCTTGCTAGCCAAATGTGGCTGGTTCTGAATTCAAAACTGCAACATGGTGATGGCCAGAATGCTACAATCAAGACAACAGAACAGGACCTCACAAATAAGTTGTTGAGGTCATAGTGCTTACATACGCTACTCAAGACTGCATAAAATGTTCAAATTATAGGAGTGCTTCAGGGAAAATGTCCATAATTATATTTACGACAGTACAGAAAAAAGGTAGCAGCATTTACTGTATTAGTGCATACAAATTGATGGACATTTTGCATGCTGCTTGTCTGATGAGCCATTGTCATTGATGACAGACTGCAAAGCAGACTCTTTTAAGGTGCTGGCAGTGGCATTATAGCGCAATAGTAATGACTCAGCATAAGTCAAATGTAAGCACAAAAGTATCCCAGGTCGTGTTTTCTCTGGAAATGTGAAGTAAAAAAAAAAACTGCTTAACAGCTTAAGGTTAATATCTGAGTCTGCACAATACTGTCACAACTGAAAAATCTTTTCTACCTGGGATGTTGTGTTATTTTGGGGGAGCTTTTAAAGCAGCTACTTTAACACCTTTCTTTTTCCACTATGTAACCACTTCAGTAATTTCCATCCATCGATTGCTTTTCCTGTCTAACTAGCAAGTGCTCCAGTGATGCTCGGTTGAGTCATTTGCCCCCATTTGGGTCGCACATCAACAGCTGCTCGTATCTCCTCCTCGCGTGCCTTCATAGCCTGATTGTACTTGATGGTGTGTTTTTGCCTCAAGTGGTGACACAAGTTTGATGTTTCCTTTGTTGGAGGTTGCTGAAATAGCTCCCTGTTTAGGTAGTAAATTGCCATCAGAGGCTGACCCTCCACTTTCAGACGTGTTTTGGCTTGTGTCATTGTTGCAACATTACATTTTTAAATCACATAAAATGTAGTCTGGTATTTCTCATGGATCGTATCATATGGAAGAACCCTAACATATACATATACCATTTTTATTTTACAGTTCAAGCCTCCAACCCTTAATTTTGTGGCACCTCATTTAACAGAAGCTCTCCTATTAATGTCACTGCAATTTGCAATAATCTATCCACGAATGTGGGAAAAAAAAATCAGGGCATTGCTCAGGTTAGGCTTTATTGCAAGCTGAATTGTGAAATGGGTGCCAAATTGTTGTAGTGTTTACTCCTCTTTATCCTTCGTGTTGCTCTCAACAGATTTGTTTTCTATTTTAGCCAGCCTGAAATGTTACAGAGCTATTGTGCTGGTAGGTGATCGACTGCAGTCGGCCCCTCCCCCTTTACAAGCCGGACTCCCACGGGGGGTGAAGTAGGTTAGTTATTTGTCTCCCTGTTCAGACATATGTGTTATAATTTTAGCACAGCTTTCAGTCTTTTAAAGGTTTTCTTGTGGAGGGATCATCATAGTGTGCGATTTTGTGCTTTTTTTTTTTTAAAGCTCTAATGTCTGGAAAAGTGAGGTGTTGCAGCTGCTTGGAAATGTTAACAGAGAAGTGCAGGACCAAATTCTACATCCCAGCAGTTTTCTTGTATGTGGTTTTGTTTCCTTTGTTTCAATTTGTGGGAAAGCATGAAAAGCAGCAAAAGGAATTAAAAGTGTGACCTTAAGTTTGGTGACAACATCTTGGGTGTAAAGACACTGTTGAATCAGTCTACTTTATTTTGTCACACTTCGCTGTGGTGTTCTGCTGTTGTTTATATTTTGTCCTCAGGCCATTCGATCATATTATAGCGGCAATATTACACTAACTAAAGAAGAGAAAAACAAGATGTATGTAATTAATTAAGTCCACTGTGGTCTGATTTTTATCTGCATTACTTAATATTCCTTCAAGCATTTAATAATTGATGGAAAGAAATGTTCTCCCATCCTTTAAATGTTCTTTCTCTGCTTTCTTGCTCTCTTTCCAAGTCTCCTGATACCCCATTAGTTAAGGTTTTTTTTGCTTCCTCTTCTCTTGCATCTCTTAGGCCCATAGCATAAGTACATCCATCCACACATGGAATATGTACCGTGCACCAAGTTAAATTAGCCCTAAATATCCTCCAGTTTCCACATTTTCCCGCTCTCTTTGAAGGATATGTTGTTTCCGATGCACCGGCGTGCCGTCTGCTCGTGGCATAAACATCTTCTCTTTTCAGTCTCCTCTCCTCTTCTCATCATTATAAATTCTGATATTTGCTTTTCCTCTCAAACATCCTGCTAGGTAAACCCATTGACCTCAGCTTCCACCGTCTGCATCCTACTTGGAGAGCTGGTCCTCTTACTGGCTGACCTGGCTTTTGCCTTCACAGTGTTGTTGCATCTATGGAGCTGAGAGTTTGTTGCATAGCTCTGGTTTGTTCCTTGACCGAGCTTTACAGTATCCAGTGTGTGTGTGTGTGTGTGCGTGTGTGTTCATGCATGTCTTCTCCTTCATCTATTTATGTGTTAAGTGTGACAGTTCCATTTCCCAGTGCAGTTTCTTTGCCTGTTGCCTTCCAGTTTGACTCAGAATATAGAGCCTCCTCCACCATGGGATGCCGGCCACAGTTGGCCGGAAATTTTAAAGCCTGGACAGGAGGACCAGTAGAGATCCAGACTCTGGTCAGGGCCCCCAAAATGTTTTTTCTTTTAAGTGTATTCAACAGCTGAACAGGGAAATAAACCATCATTTTCAAAAGTGAATTGGGCTGTGAACCCAACAGCTCTCTTTCATACTCTTATTCTCATTGTGTTCCCTCTTTCCACTCTGAACTTTCCATCTCTCTCCCTCTATAATATTCTCACCCTTCCAGCCTTTCTGCTCACATTCCCTGACTGTGGGAGTTGAATGGCACTCATTACTGAGCCCTTTAGACCAGTACTGGTGGCTCTCTGCAAGCTGTGAACCAGCTAGCTGTCTTGTTCTCACTGGCTCTTTGTGTTGCTGCCTTGGAAGCAAGGAGCACTCTCCTGCCCCTGCCCTCCTATCAGGGTAAAGCTCAGACGTAGCCACTTTAGAATCGGCTGCAGTGAGCAGAGGTTCTCTGAATGGTGGCTGCTGAAAAGAGAAAAGAGGGAGTGAAGAAAACATGGGAATAGTAAACAAAGATGACCGCACTGTAAGTTTTCTAGACGAGACATTCTACAGTACTGTGCCCTGCAAGAGCCACAAACACCCACACGCAATTACTCATTCCCACAATAGCTGACACACACACACACACACACACACACACACA